>JADLZN010003166.1:0-141087 GCA_018155175.1 Sinocyclocheilus anophthalmus
ACGTCACTCGGCTTTCACACACACACACACAGCACCACACGAGTCACTCGCTTTCACACTCACACACGCGCGGGCACACGTCACACACAGCACACTCCGGTCTGGTCACACTCAACACACACAGGCACCGCGTGCAGGCACACACACACACGAGGGGGGAGTCGGCTTCACGGTCGCTGGTGCACACACCCACACAAACACGGAGGGCACGCCTCGCAGTGTCAGCACACACACACCACTCACGCGCTTTCATACACACACAACAACAGCACGCACACTCTGGCACACGAGGCACACACATCGCGCGCACCGGGGCGTGCGGGCACAGCCAACACACCTGCCACAACGCACGCGCTGTCACAACACACACACACACTCGCTTGGCACACACACACACACACGCGTCACATCCTTTGCACACACACACACACACGCCGGTGGTCCTGGTGCACACCACACACGCTCTGCACAACACAGGGCAACACACGCCCAGAGGGTTCTCGGCACACACACGAGTAGGGGGCAGCCGTCTGTCACACAGACACACACAGCTTCCGCGGTTTCGTCTTTCACACAGGCATGGGGGCAGCACCGCGCGCTCGGTTTCTACACACACACACACTCACTCGCGGTGGCAACACACACAACACGCACGTTCGGCAGGGCACACACACACACCCTCCACTCTCTGTCACCACTACACGACACCTAACCACAAAGCTGCGGTCACACACACACACCCGCACGCGCATGTCACACGCACGCACGACAATCTTCGTTTCACACGCGACACACACGCACGTGGGGACTCACTCGGCGGGCACACGAAACACACGGAACACACACTCACTCTTAGGCACACCCACCACACACACACGCACGCTCTTCTCACACACAGAGGGGGTCAAACCCTACACAGGGGGGCTCACCGGGGCGCGTGCACACATGCACAACCGACTCACTGTCTTTCACACAAGTTGGACGACGACACAGCGCACTCACTCTCGTGCACCACACCCACCCACCACACAGATGGGCCCGTAACAAAAAACCGGGGTGACCCTCACGGTTGGAGTCTCTTGGGTCAGCGACACACACACACTCACGAGGTCACTGCTCTAGCGTCTTTCAGCGACACACAAATGGGGGCACCACCTAGTCATCTTTCCACACAGGAACACACACACGCACAGGCGCTGTCACACCACACCGCACACACTACACACACACACACTCACGGGCCGGCGTGCACACACACCACGCACGGGCTCGTTCACACACAAGGAGGGACACACACTCACGGTCTCGTTCACAGCGGCACACACGACACACACACGCTATGTCTGTGGCACAGCAAACCAGCACACACACACACACAAGGACACACCACACTCACTCGCGTGTCACACACCACACACAGCTCACTGGAGCTCTTTTTCAGCACACGACAGCCCGCCACTCACAGCTCGATTTCACACACACAAGCACAAGCACACACCAAACACCACAACACACGCGCGCACTCTCGGTTTCACACACAGGGGGCACACACTCACGGGGCACCCGTCTCCTCTTTCACACCACACACGCACTCTCGTTGCCACACACACACACACTCAGGGCATCTCTGTTCCACACTGGACACACACACACACAGGGCGGCACACTCACGCTCTGTCACACACACACCGGGGGTATCACGCTCTTTCCACAGGCACAGGGGGGGAGGGACCACCCGCTCTTGTCACAGGACGCACGACTGGACGCACTCCTTTCACACAGCGGCACACTACACCACTCATGCGTCTTGGGTCACACAAGGAACACACGACACACACACACCCACACCTCACTCGGCGGTCACGACACACACACACCACAACTCGCTCCGGCGTCACCCACACACACCGACACCACATCGCGGGTTTCACACACCCCACGCACCGCTGTGGCAACACACGACACACTCCAACATGGCTCGGCACACACAGAAGGCACACGTCCCCGCTGTCACACACACACCACTCACGCTCGGTTCACAAATCACACACACGAGGAGGACCAGCTCACGGGCCGTGCACACCCCCACACGCCTCTCTGTCACAGGAGGGGACGACACACACACTCCTGCTCTTTCCTACACACACCTCCCTCTCTTGGTCACACACACGACACTGTCCTTCTCTTGTCACACACACACGACCACTCTCTGTCCTTTCACACACCCACACACTCACTGCTCTCTCCTTTTCACACCACACCACTGCCGTTCCTTTCAGCACACCACACATCACTCTCTTGTCACACACAGCACACTCACTCTCCTTTCACGACACAGGGTCTGGCAGGCACCTCATCGCACGCTCGTTCCACACACACGCAGCACTCACGCGTCTCTTTTCACACACACACACACTCACGTCTCTTTCACAACAGAGCACCCACACTCTCCTTCTCTTTCCAACAACACACCCTCACGGTCGCTGTCACACCACACACTCACGCCTCGTTCACACACACACACGCACTCTTTCACACACGGCACACTCAACTGTCGCGTTCACACACAGCACCTACTGGGGGCACTCTCTTCACAAGCCCACACACTCACTCTCTTTCACACCTACACCACACTCACTCTAGGTGTGCGTCTCTTTCACACACGCAAACGGGCTCACGGCAAGTTCTCTTTTCACACACAAGGCCACCTCACGGGGTGCTCTTTCCCACACAACAGCACTCACGTCTCTTCACACGACAACACACACTCCTCTCTGGTCGTCACACACACGGAACATGCCTCTCACAAGTCGCTCTGCTGCACACACAACACACTCTGCACTCCTGCTTTCACTACACACAGGACACACTCTCACTCTCTTTCACACACACCCACACACACTCTCACTGCTTTCACACACACACACACACCTCACCTCTTGTCAAGCACACACACACAACCTCACATCCATCGTTCACCTCACACCCTCACAAACGCCCTGTCTTTGCACACACTCACTTCTTTCTACACACTCCCTGTCTTTCACACACTCCAACGTCTTTCACACACACACAGGCACACACGACACGAGTCACACACACACACTAATCTCTTTCACACTCACACACCACACGGCTCTTTCCACCTCCACACACACCGTCTCTTTCACACTCCACACACACACGACACCTCGTCACCGCACACACACACATCTCTCTTTCACACTCACACACACACACTCGTCTTTCACACGTCACACCCACCACACTCTCTTTTCCACCTCACACACACACTCTCTTTCAGCACCACACACACACACACTCTCTGTTCACACTCATCACACACACACATCGGTCTTTCACCTCACAAACACAACACACCGTCTCTTTCACAACTCACACACCCTCACATCTCTTTCACACACACACACACCACACACACACTCGACGTCTCTTCACCACCACACACACACACAGGAAGTACGCCTCACTCCTTCACACACACACACACACACAGGACACTACACCGCAGCGTCACTCTCTTTCACCACAGCACACAAGCAACACCCACCAGTCACATTCTCTTCACCACACACCCACAAAGGCACACACACACACTCACGTCCTCTTTCACACACACGACACACCCAACACACACTCACGCCTTTCACACCCACACACACCCTCTCCTTGTCCACACAACACACACACACACACGCACACGACACACACACACACTCGGGAAAGGTGGACAACCCGACGCTCTTCACACACTCACACACACACTCTCTCTTTCTCTCTCACACACACAGACACACACATTCTCTCTCTCACACACACACACGCACACGCACTCTCTTTCTTTCACACACACACACACGCACTCTCTTTCACACACACACACAGCGACACACTCACTCTCTTTCACACACACGAGCCGAGCACTCTCTTTCAACCACACACACCCCTCCCCAGCTCTTCACACCCAACACACAGGGCCACTCACTCTCTTCCACACACACACACAGCACTCACATATCTCTTTTCACACAACACACACACAGCACTCCCTCTCTTTCACACCCCACACACACACTACTTCTCGGTTGTCACACACACACACACACCCACACACACACACACACTCACTCTCTTTCACACACACACCCACACACACACTCACTCTGCTGTTCACACACACACACTACCGCACTCTCTTGCTTTCACACACACACGACCCACTCACTCTTTTACACACACAACCCACCACACCCCAAATCACTCTTTCCACAGCACACACTCCCCCTCTTTCAACACCACCACCACACACATGCATCTTTCACACACACACTCACCTCTTCACACACACACACACACACACTCAAAAACACACACACACACACACACTCTTCACACACACACACACACACACACCTCTTCGCACACACACACACCACATCACAGACACGACACTCTCTTTCACCACTCCCACTCACACACTCACACACACTCACACTCTCACACACTTTCACACACTCTCTCACACACACTCTCTTTCACACTCACACTCACTCACTCTCTTTCACACTCACTCACTCTCTTTCACACTCACTCACTCTCTTTCACACTCACTCACTCTCTTTCACACTCACACACACTCTCTTTCACACTCACACACACTCACTCTCTTTCACACTCACACTCACTCACTCTCTTTCACACTCACTCACTCTCTTTCACACTCACACACTCACTCTCTTTCACACACACACACACTCCCTCTTTGCTTCTTCTCACACACCATCACCTCTCTTTCACACGCTCACACACACTCACATTCTCACACACTCACACACACTCACTCTCTTTCACACACACACACACACACACTTTCTTTCTTTCACACACACACACACACTTTTCTCTCTTTCACACACACACACACACTCCCTCTCTTTCACACACACACTCACTCTCTTTCACACACACACACTCTCTTTCACATCTCACCACTCACTGCACTCTCTTTCACACTCACTCACTTCTCTTTCACACTCCCCTCACGTCTCTTTCCACCACTCACTCTCTTTCACACTCCCAGCACACTCACCTCTTTTCACACTCCCACACGACTCTCACCTCCTCTTCACCTCACACACACCCAGTCTCTTTCAACACTCACACACAGCTACACTCTCTTCACACTCACACAGCACACACTCTCTTTTGCACACTCTACTCACATCTCTTTCACACTCCCGGGGACACACTCACTCTCTATTCACACACACACAACACTCCTGTCTTCACCACACTAGCACACACTCACTGTCTTTCACACACTCACCACACACCCTCACTTCTCTTTTCACACCACCTCACTCCTTTCACACCTCACCATCTCTTCACACACACACTACTCTCTTTCACACCACAACTCACCTCTCTTTCACCACACCACATCCACTCTCTTCACACAGACATCACTCTCTTTCACACACACACGGTCACTCGCTTGTCCACAAACACCCCCTCACTCTCTTTCACACACACACTACACTCTCTTTCACACACACACTCCTCTCTTTCACACACACACTCCTCTCTTTCACCCACACTCACGCTCTTTCACACACACACACTCACTCTCTTACCACTCACACACACACCCTCACCTCTCTTTCACCTCCACACACACACTCCACTTCTCTTCACACTCGACACACACACACTCATCTCGTTCATCAACACTCACACACACACCCTCACACACCACACACACACACACACCGCACACCACTCACAACACCACAGCTTCACACCCCTCTCTTTCACACACTCACACCCCCACGCCCTCTCGTTCACAGCACACACACACCAACTCACTCTCTTTCACCACTCACAACACCGACACACACTCACAGTTCTTTCACACTCAACACAACACCACTCCACGCTCTTTCACACTCACACCACACCCTCACTCTCTTTCACACTCACCCACACACCTCACTCGCTTTCCCCTCACACACACACACTCACTCTCTTTCACACTCACACACACACACACTCTCTAACACTCACACACACACACACTCACTCACTCACTCATACACACACACACACTCTCTTTCTCTTTCACACTCACACACACACACTCACTCTCTTTCACACTCACACACACACACACACTCTCTTTTGCCCTACTCACACACACACACCACTCATCTTTCACACTCACACTCCTCCTTCACACTCACAACTCCTCTCTTTCACAACCACACACACACTCACTTCTCTTTCACACCACACAACCCTCACTCGCTTTCCAACCTCACACACACACATCACATCCTCTTTCCACACTCACACACACAGTCACTGTCTTTCACAACATCACACACACACTCCACACACACCAACACACACGGACACTCACTTCTTTCCACCACACCACACACACACACGCACTCTCTCTCACACACACACCACACACTCACACACAAACCACACACACACACACACACACACACACACCACACACACCACACACACACACACACACACTCACACACACACACACTCACTCTCTTTCACACACACACACAGCCACTCACACACACACTCTCTTTCCACACACTCACACACGTCACTCTCTTTCACACACCACAACACTCACTGTCCTTCCACACCAACACGTCCACACACACACACAACACTCCACATCCTTTACACACACAACCACTCACAACTCACTGCTTTCCACACACACAACTCCCTGTCCTTTTCACACACACAACCACCACACACACACACACACACACACACTTACACACACACACCCACACACACACACGCACTCTCTCACACACAAACACACGCACTCTCTCACTCACACACACACACACACACTCACCACCACTCCTTTCACACCCACTCACACACTCACTCTCTTTCACACACACTCACACACTCACTCTCTTTCACACACACACTCACACTCACTGTCTTTCACACACACACTCACACACACACCCACACACACACTCAACGTCTTCACAACACACCACACACACTCACCGTCACGTCTTTCACACACCACACTTTCACAGTCTGTTCACAACACACACATCCACACCACACCCCACACACTCTACACTTCTCACACACAACACCACCACTCCTTCACACACACACACACAACACGTCACACAACACACACACTCTCTTTCACACACCCGGGGCACACACACACACACACACACACACGACAGCACATCTCTTTCACACTCATACACACACTCACACACTCACTCTCTTTCACACACACTCACTCTCTTTCACACACACTCACTCTCTTTCACACTCACACACACACACACTCTGCTCTCTTTCACCTCACACCCACACTCACACACTCACATCTCATGTCACACAGACTCACACAACTCACTCTCGTTCACACACACAACCTCACGGTCTCTCTCACACACACCACACTCACACACACCACACACTCACGTCTCGTTCACACACACACTCACACGCACGGCTTTCACCCACACAACACGTGCATACTCACTGTCTTTCACACACACTCTCTCACACTCACAGTCACACACACACTCTCTTTCACACACACACTCACACACACACTCTCACACACACACACTCTAACACACACTAACACACACTCTCACACACACACTAACTCTCTTTCACACTCACACACACACTCACTACACTCACTCTCTTTCACACACGACCACACACACTCACTCACTTTCACACACACTCACTCACTCACTCTCTTTCACACACACACTCACTGTCTTTCACACGCACACCACAGAGCACACACACACACACACACACACTGTCTTTTCACACACACGACACACACACTCACACTCCCTGTCTTCCACACACAACACACTCACTGTCTTTCAACACACCCACCCACTCACACACACCACCACACACTCACAACTCTCCAATCTCATCACCACACACCACACACACACACACACACACACACACACACACCCCCACACAAACCGTAAATCAGGTAAAGTCTCACCCCTCCCTTCCATGTGAGATATCACGGCTTCTCCAGAGTCTGGTCCTTCACCAGCTGCTTCCAGCGCCTGCAGACCCTAAACACACACATTATATTCATCAACACACGTGTCTGAGTTTATACTCCGCGCGGTTAGTTTGTGTTTGATGACTTCCGGAACACACGGAGCCGGTGACCATCGATCACTAAACTCAGTTTGTAACACTTTATCACTGCATCGTAGCGTTACCTGGAGTTCCGCACCAGCTCGCGCACGTTTAAATAAGATAAAATATCGATCAACACGTTTTCGGGGAAGCAGTCCAGAACCATGTCTCGACGCTGCCGCCGGAAGCTGCGAGCGAAATAAAAACCGCGGCTTGATTCGTTCAGCCAAAAGCACGTGATCTATGACGTTTGACGCTACGTTCGCCGGAACACCACGTGACTGCGTCAGCGCCGTTGCCTTTATAATGCGTTGGCATTGTTTTTGTGTTTTCAGTATCATAATTAAATATTTAGATATTAGTATTAAATATTTAGCTCAAGTGAGCTTTGCCTGTGATATAACAGGACTGAGGCAGAGTTCAAATTTACAGATTTAGTTATGATATATACTGAGCTTTAATCTGTCCAAAACATGCTTAGCGGGATAAACGCTATGAATTATGAAGACACTGCCTTAATTCTGTCATTGATACAAAACTTATTTGGCAGTTTCCACGCTTTAACCCACCAAGAATCTACTTCCGGTGACGCCGAAAACAAAATAAAAGCCCCCGTGACGCTGCAGTCGGCGGTTTCCGGTTCGACTTGCTTCGTTATTTATGAACTTTGTGTACAAACATGATTATTGCTGTGTTTATGTTTATTAAGAGAGACTTCAGACCAATCAGCGACAAGAGATTATTTTACAAAGGATTTAGAAAAAGTTCAATCTCTAAAACAAAGAATAATTTAACTTTTATTTTATTTTAAATGCTAAAAAAAATATTTTAATAGAGTGAAATAACTCCTTTAGTACTGCGGTGCGCTCGCGCTCACCGGAAGTGGCCTCGTCCGGCGCAGTGCGCATGCGCAGTGAGGAGCGGAGCAGCAGAAGCCCGAGGAGTTTCTTCAGCGTTAATTATTCAGCCTGTGTTAATTATTAGTGTGTTTGTGAATCTGCACGATGGCGGGAATCAAAGGTGAGCGGCTCTAGCTGCGTGTGTTTGCGGTGTTTGTGTGTAAACAATGAAGCGGAAGCGGAAGCGGTGTTATTAGCGGCGAACATTAGCATCTCGGTTTGTGTTTACAATATACACACATCTTTCAAACAGACACAGAGATATATATATATATATGTATGAATATCAGGGAATTTTGTACTTTGACATACATATATTAGACCATGTGCATTTGTTTTTAAAAGCTAGCACATCTGGATATGAGTTAGCATGAGTTAGCATGAGGATGGTATGCTAATGAGTTATTATAGAAATAATTCTGTGATTTCTGAATATTTACATGTTTTATTGCCTATATTTTAATTGAAGATGTGCATGTACATTACATTATTTCACTCGGTCAGCCTTTGGAAAGTGAAGATGTTTTCAATTAGTTTTTATTTTAGACAATTGTAGTAATTGTGTTGTGTTTTTGAGCATTGTTTTTGTTTTCATCTGTCAATTGTTTGAGTTGTTTGAGTACATCTAATAACTGTTTTAAGAAGTTACTACAGATGAAGGAAAAATGAGCTAGCTTGAAATCAAAAGCTTTTTATAATGCATTTTATTTTAGTTAGTTTAGATTAAGTGACATATTTTTTAATGGTTTTAATACTAATATCTATATATAATATATATATAAGTAATTAATTAATAATACGAATATATACACTACGCTTTTCAAAAGGTGGGAGCATGAGATTTTGTTAGGTTTTTTAAAGTCTGTTCTGCTCACCGGGCGCATTATTTTGGACATACATACAGACTAATACAGTGAAATATTGTTACAATTTAAAATATCAGTTTTCTATGTGACTATCTGTTAAACTGTAATGTATTTCTGAGATGCGCAGCTGTATTTCCAGCATCACTACTCCAGTCTTCAATGTCACATGATCCTTCAGAACTCATTCTAATATTCTAATTGTATTACAGGGCTGAACAGTTTTGCGGGCGGCCTTAATATTTTTTTATGTTTATGTCTGTTTTTTTGAACCTTGATACTTTTTTTTTCAGGATTCATTGATGAGTAAAGATAATAGAAGAAAACCCATTTATTTAATATATAAATATTTTCTAATGATATAAGTCTTTATCACTTTTTTAAATCAATTTAGCACATCCTTGCTGAATAAAGCCTTCATTCTACAAAAATTGGCGCCAAACGTTTAGAACAGATAGTGTAATAGTCCAAAAGATTTCGATTTTGAATACAACTTTTTTTAACATTTTATTCCTCCAATAATTCTGAAAAAAGTTCACTGGTTCAAAAAAAAAAGCATGAGCGGCAAAACTATAGATCGGCATATAATCTGATTCTGAGATCATGAGGGACACTGAAGACTGGAGGAAGGAGTCGGAAAATACAGCTGCGCATCACGAAATCATTACAGTTTTAACAGATGTCACCTAGAAAACACTGTTTTAAATTGTAAATAATAGTACAGATTTTTTTTCATGCATTTTCTGATGAAATAAATGCACGCCTTGCTGAGCAGGACGAGACACATAACCGACGGATCCCAGACGTATGGCGTAGTAGTTTATCAAGTGATGTTGTTGTTTCAGCTCTGATCACCTTCGTTTGGAGGAGCTCTCGGGTCGTATGTTCCTCATGCGGGCTGCGCTCTGCCCTCTATAATGAGTGTCCTCTCTCTCACTGGTCTCTCTCTCTCTCGTGTGTGTTGTCTCTCTCCTCTCTCTCTCTCTCTTCTGTGTGTGTGTGTGTGGCTGAGCTGATGCTGTGTGTGTGTGTGTGTGTGTTGGTGTGTGGGGTGTGCGTAGCTGATGCTGTGTGTGTTGTGTGGTGTGTGTGTGCAGAGCGTCTGCTGACGCTGTGTGTTTGTGTGTGTGTGTGTGTGTGGTGCGTGGCGGGTGTTTTGTGCCGAGCGCGCTTATGTGTGGGTGTGTGTGTTTGTGTGTGTGTGGTGTGGGCGCGCTGAGCGCGAGCGTCTTCTGATGCTGTGTCCTGTGTGGCAGTGCGTACTGCCTCCTTTCCTGCTCTTCTTCTACATCTGGCACCTATCCCATACTGCAGTCTCTCGCCGCTTGGTGGACTCCCAGACTCGCCAGCCACCCTGCAAAGACTTGCCATATGCCTGACCAAAGCATCGTGGTGTCCGCCTTCGGCTGCCCGTCATATTCGCCCTCGCTCCACGTGTAAAGCTCCACAGACACACTGTTTCAACACATATGTGATGCTTTCACTTCATCCTCGCTGTCTTTTCATGGAGTTTCGATTTAAACATATGAATGCTACTATAGTAGGCTGGATTTGAGACACATTCTATGAATCGATTCTTTAGTTTGATTATTTTGGATGTATATCATATTCATGTGTTTCTTCTTCTTTGTTTCAGATTTGGAGGAATGTAGCATTGCATCAGTGTCTCACTGCATTGAATGGGTGCCGTCAGAATGAGAGTATAATTCACAAGTAATCCACAGCACTCCAGTCTTATCATTTAACATCTGGAGAAGACAAAAGCTGAACCACATCCAGCATTAAGACTAGTCCATAATCCATAATAACTCCTCCTCCAGTGAGTCAGTGTTCTGGTGTGAAACAGGAGAGAAATCTGCACAGAACCCCCCCCCCTCAAGAAGCGTTTAAACAGCTCTAAACACATATGTGTCTGGATTTTGATGTGAGAGACAACAGCAGATGCACTTCTTTCACTGGAGGAAGAGTTATTATGGATTATAGACTCTCTGTATTTTAGTTAAAAGCGTCTTAATGCTGGATGTGTTTCAGCTTTTGTCTTCTCCAGATGTTAACTGATGGACTGGAGTGCTGTGGATTACTTGTGCTGATGTTTTTATCAGACTCTCGTTCTGACGGCACCCATTCACTGCAGTGAGACACTGATGCAATGCTACATTCCTCCAAACCTGATGAAGAAACACTCTCATCCTGATCTGGGATGAACTGCGGGTGAACACGTTAACAGCTGATGTTTTTGGCTGAACTGTTGTGTCAAAAGCAGGTTTATTGTGTGAATCCGGCCGGCGCAGAAACGGACAGAGTTTGATCACAGCGAGAGCAGGATTGATCTCCGTCCGTGTCAGCGTGAATGTGTGGAAGTTTCCAGCCGGCTGACTGAGTGCTTGATGTGTGCAGATGGCCTGGGGAGCCTGTGCTCTGGTGCTGGCGGGAAACATCGTGATCTTCGCCACCATCCTGGGCTTCTTCCTGGTGTTCGGCTCCAACGATGACTTCAGTTGGCAGCAGTGGTGAAGCAGGACTCTTTCCCTCGCAGCTCATCTCACTCTGACATTACTGTTTTATTTATAATCGCCGCCCATTGATAGAAGCAGGAATCCAGTGCAATAATTGTGTTAATGTTAGATGGCTCTGACCTCAGATAGACGCTCTCTCGTGTCCTTTCTCGTTATGAATGCAGGTGGTCGAACAGAAACACTGTTTTTCTGAAGCTTTGAACACTGAAGTCTTTGCTTTGCATTTCTCTTTTACTCAGAGTTTATTTATTTGTTCCCGTTCTTTGTTGATCATCGTATTAAACGTGACATCGTCGACCGAAGCTCGTTATGTTGATTTGATGATTCTGTTTTTATTGCATAGCGACGCGTTTGTTTCTCGCAAACGTTTCTTTTAGAGAAAAACCCAGAGTAACCGGTTATTAGGTAACTATGAACACGCAAATGAAACGCAGGTCTTGTTTGTTTTAGCTCATATCCATCGTTCATAAAGACAAGATGGTGTGAGTTTCTCTGAATCAGACGCTCGGTGTGTGACGAGAGGTTAAAGTCAGCATGAAATCTCTTGATTTATCAGCGCACAATAAATCGGTAAATATAAAGTTGGCCTTATAATCTTTATTTATTCATGTAGAGAAACTTTTCGACCATCCAATTAATAATTCCTGATGGATAAAATCAAGTCTTATCCTACACTTGTTTGCTCTGTTACACGTTTCTATGGAAACCTGTTTCCGTCACAGAATCAAAAAATTGCTACTTTTGAACTTTCCTCGCCAGAGCTGTAAGATATTTGTATCTCACAGCTTTTCTCTGAGTTTTGAGTTTGCGTCTCGCAATTGTTTTTTTTGGTACAGAATAAAAACAATTTTTAAAAACTGTATTTTTGGCTTTTCTTTTATATATTTGCTCAGAATTGAGAGGCGAACCCACAGTTCTGAGAAGAAAAGTCTGAATCATAAAATATAAACTCATAATTGAGGAAAAAAGTCAGAGATTAAACTCGCAATTACGGTTTTCATTTTTTATTACATGGTGAAAACTAAAACAAAAACAAAAGCGTGCGAGATGCAAACTCATCAAAGAATTGTGTGAAAAGTCAGAATTCTGTGTTGTTATCTTGCAGTTCTGACTCAGTGTTTTAATTCTGTGGCACAAATGCGCTTCCATTCAATGCATTGGTAGAAAGTGCTGTTTCATATTGACTTTAAAGCTTCGAAGAGACGTTCTGTTATTTTATATCTCACTCTTTGTGCAGAAACGGCGCAGGTAACATCGTGACTTTTTCCCTCTCTTCTTGTTCATTTTTTAAATAAATGCCATTTTTGAAAAAAAAATAAATAAATTTGAATTGTATGTTTGTTGTCATCGCAGATGATGTACAGTGGAAAAACTCACAAACCATTACATAGAAATGTTAGAAATAGTGAAAAAACTGAAATAGTATTTTCTTGTAAAACATGCTCCAGTAATCTTGTGTATGACCTTTGACTGTTCCTGTTCTGACTACTACTACTGATTAATAATCACACACTTATCATCCAGTAATGAAACGTGAAGTGAGGCCTCGGGCAGGTTTTCTGCGCTCAGTGGAATGAAGGAGATTCGCTGAAACACGCCGGCGTCGCTGAAACACACACATTCCATGAATAATTCAGATCTGCATGAATCTCATAAAACACGTTTGGGACTCAAACCAAAAAATAACAAGATGTAGGTCTAAACATATATTATGCATGAAGAAAATAAAGGCGTTTTTAATTTATTTGCATACCAATTTCACCCCAAATTCTTATTACTGTATCTGAATACATTACTAATTCTCATTATTCTCAATGCTGATTAATTCGATTCTTATCAACTTAGTACAATGTTGTTGTTTTTAAATTAAATCAGCATTAAGCAAACAGATTCTGCATCATGTAAAATATATATTAATATGTTCTTAAATCATGATGATGATTATTTGGTGGTTAAATGTGTTTAAAGCAATGCACGGGGGAAAAAAACTTTGAAATTTGTTAACATGAACTAACAGAAAAATACATTTATTAATTAAAATCAAAAGCTGCATCTGTTTAAATTATCAATGCATCATGAACTAACAATGAACAGTGTTTTTATTAACTAACATTAACAAAGATGAATAAATACAGTTACAGATGCTCTGTGTATTGTGAGTTAGTTCATGCATTAGTTAACTAATGCACAGTGAAACATGAGCCCGAGGGTGGTGTGTGTTTGAGTGTTTGGGCCCCGGAGCGAGAGCCGACCTTCATCATGTTTGTAGAGCAGCTCTGAACGACTGAGAGACCAGATCAGACCAGATCAGAGGCTATGAGGAGATTTCTCAGAGTTGACAGACATGAAGATTACGGTCAGATTCAGCATCTCACGGCTAAATGCATCCGGCTGTCTCAGGAGAAAGGTAAGTGTGCAAGTCATGCTCTCATTTTTAGTTTGGCACAAACCAGTGAGGACTAGACCTCAGAAAATGCTGAAAACAAGCACATATGCCTTTTAGTTTCGGTGTGTTCAGTGCTACAATCCTGTCGTTTATTTTGACTCTTGACATGATCACGTGAAATAGCATTTATTTGATCTCACTGCTAGAACTATAATTATTTGACACGCAGCTGATGTGTATAAATCATGCTGTTCATGTGCACATTTGTTCATGCATTAATAATGACCCCAATCCTTTGTAGTTTTAATCGCAGCAGTCAGACACTGTAGATGGGCTAGAGTTAGGTGTCACAAACATCAAAAGATTATAATGTTATTTTAAAGCAGTGCAAATTGTGTATTATAAGTGGTTGTTCGTATACAGAAAGTAATATTGTATTCAAATAATATTGTTTGACTTTATTTTGCGCTACTGATATGTTTTGTTAATATTACTTATTTAAGTGTATTTTGCATGACTTTTTCATTCTGTGCAGCTGTGCTTCAGATGCATTAAGTTTTTGTTTGTTTGTTTAGCTGGTGATTACAGCTGCTCATGAGCTGTGTGTGTGTGGGTGGGGTGTTTGTGTGAAGAGTGTGTGTGTGTGGTGTGTGTGAAGAGAGTGTGTGTGTGTGTGTGTGTGGTGGAGAGTGTGTGTGTGTGTGTTTTTGTGTGCGTGCGTGCGTGCGAGTGTGTGTGTGTGTGTGTGTGTGTGTGTGTGAGAGTGTGTGTGTGTGGGTGTGTGTGTGTGTGTGTGTGAGAGTGTGTGTGTGTGTGTGTGTGTGTGTGAGAGAGTGTGTGTGTGTGTGTGTGTGTGTGGTGTTTGTGTGGTGTGAGAGTGTGTGTGTTGGTGTGTGTGTGAGAGAGAGAGAGAAACTGTGTGTGTGTGTGAGAGAGAGAGTGGGGGTGTGTGTGTGTGTGAGAGTGTGTGGTGTGTGTGTGAGAGTGAGCGATTGTTTTGTGTGTGTGTGTGATTGTTGTGAGAGTGTGTGTGTGTGTTTGGTGTGAGAGTGTATGAGTGTGGTGTGTTTTTGTTGTGTGTGTAGAGAGAGTGTTTGTGTGTGTTTGTTTGTGTGTGTGTGAGAGAGTGTGTGTGGGGTGTGGTTGTGTGTTGAGAGAGAAGTTTGTGTGTGTGTGTGGGAGAGGTGTGTGTGTGTGTGTGTGTGTGTGTGAAGAGAGTGTGTATTTGTGTGTGTGTGGGTGTGTGTGTGTGTTTGTGTTTGTTTGTTTGTGTGTGTGTGAGTGTGTGAGTGTGGTGTGTGTGTGTGTGTGAGTGTGTGTGTGTGTGTTGTGTGTGTGGTGTGTGTGGTGTGTGTGGTGTGGGGTCTGTGTGTGTGGGTGTGTGTGAGGAGTGTGTGTGTGTGAGGAGTGTGTGTGTGTGTGTGTTTTGGATGTGAGTGTTGTGTTTGTTGTGTGTGTGGAGAGAGGTGTGTGTGTGTGTGTTGTGTGTGTGTGTTGTGGGGGTGTTACATGCTCAGCGAGAGCTGCTGTGTCTGGTGAGCGTCAGCAGGTTCTGCAGGCAGAGATGGAGGGACTGTCGGTGCGTGTGTGTCAGAAGGAGCAGCTCTATGTGGAGCTGAGCATCAAATATGAACAACTTCTGGAGCAAAAAAAAAAAAAAAAAAAAATAAAAAGCGATTTGCATATACGCAGGTACAGCCGAAGCAGAACTTTACCATGAAAAATATGGCAGCAGCATTTTAGGATCTACACAACTGAACTTGGAGATATAGTTCAGCCAGAAATGAAAATGTGCCCTTCATCAGGCCATCCGAGATCAGGATGAGTTTGTTCCTTCATCAGATTTGGAAAAATGTAGCACTGCATCAGTGTCTCAAAGTGAAAAAGCTCATCTGCTGTTGTCTCTCTCCATCAATCCAGCCCCCATATGGGTGTTTTATAGCTGTTTAAACGCTGCGTGATCTGTGCAGATTTCTCTCCTGATTCACACCAGAACATTTTTTCACTGGAGGAAGCGTTATTATAGACTCAATGTATTTTAGTTAAAAACATCTTAATGATGAATTTGTCTTCTCCAGATGGTCACTGATGGACTGGAGTTTTGTGGATTATTGTGATGTTTTTTATCAGACTCTCATTCTGACGGCACCCATTCACAACAGAGCATCCATTGCTGAAAGACGATGCAATGCGACACTTTTCTACAAACCTGATGAAGAAACAACCTCATCCTAATCTGGGATGAGCAGATTTACCCGCACATTTACATTTAAATTACTGTATGGAAGGCTTATTGCTGCACTATTGCACATAGTTGAATAATATCATAAAGCGTATGCAGTATACACTGTGCGTTGTGCTGGAATCCCCTGTTTGTTTGTGTGTGTGTGTGTGATTGTTGTGTCCTGAACAGGGCCGATCTCCTGCAGCAGCCTTTACTCTCATACGTCTCTGTGCCAGAGGAGCGCTGTAGGACGCCTCAATGTGTCTCTTCCATCGTATTGCATCGTGAGCTGTGATTTTACCAGCAGCTGCAAGGGCTCAGAGAAAGCACTCATTGGTCTTGTGTACCGCTGCACCAGGATGCCCAGCTCAGAGCCCGCAGCTGAGGTCCTGTAGACGCAGCTCCGCGAGAGACTCCGAAAATAAAAACCTAGAGATCCGCTATACAGGTGGCAATCAGATGGTACACACACACACCCCCAGTTTTGTTTTTATGGTTTATGGGGACTCTCCATAGGCGTAATGGTTTTTATACTGTACAAACCGTATATTCTATTGCCCTACACCAACCCTACCCCTAAACCTACCCCTCACAGGAGACTTTGTGCATTTTTAGATTTTCAAAAAAACGCATTCTGAATTATTTATAAGCCTTTTAAATTACGGGAACACTGAAAATGTCCTCTAATCACTTTCTCGTTGTAATACCTATGTCATACCTATGTTATTATACAGATTTGTGTCCTCATAAACCATATAAACATGCACACACACTCTCTCCCTCACACACACACACACACACACACCTCTCACACCACACACTCTCTCTCACACACACCACACACACACACTCTCACACACACGCTCTCACTCACCACTTCTCTCTCTCTCAACACACACACACACACACACACTTACACACTCACACTCACACACTCTCTATTACACACACACACACACTCACTCTCTTCCTCACACACACACACACTCACTCTCTCTCTCACACACACCCTCCACACACACACAACACACACACACACTCCCTCTCTCTCACACACTCTCTCTCTCTCTCTTTCTCTCTCTCCCACACACACACACACTCTCTCTCACACACACACACTCTCTCTCACTCAGTCACACACACACTCTCTCACACACTCTGTCTCTCTCTCACACACCCACACTCTCACACACACACACACACACACACCTCCTCCATCTCACACACACACACACACACACACTCACCCTCTCACACACACACACACACCCCACACACACATCACACAACACACACACCTCTCACACACACACACACACACAACACACTCCGCTCTCTCTCTCCCACAGCACACACTCTACCTCTCTCTCTCACACACACAGGCGACACACACAACCCACTCTCCTCTCTCACCACACACCACACATCACACCCACACACACACACTCTCACACACCCAAACACACACACACACACACACTCTCTCTCTCTCTCTCACACACTATCTCTCTCTCTCTCACTCACTCTCACACACACACCCCTCACACACACACACACACACACTCACTCCGCGCACACACACACCACACACACACCCAACACACCCACCAGCACACCCACACACACCCACTCTCACCACACGCACACTACACCACCCGCTCTCTCTCTCTATTTTTATGAAATAATAAAAAAAAATTTTTACTATTTGAAACTTAATACATCAATACACTAGATAATGGGGCTTTTTTGCTTGCGAAAAATCATCCTAGAATATTAATATGCTTGTTTTATTTATTTTTTTATTTTTTGTTTGATCCTAAATCGCTCGACTGATGGCGCCCATATCCCATGAAGCCCTGCGGCAGATCTGGTGTTCGATCAGCGCAAGCGCCCACCAAGACGGTGGAGAACTGCGGCATGAGAATTCTGAGACTCTCGGCAACTCCGGAACGGCCGAAGAGTTCGTAGTGGCACTGCGAGCAGCAGCGGTAGGTGTGATGAGCTGCGTCAAGAGTTTCCTTGCGCTCCATTCATAACACACACACACACTGTAATTAGCAATTGTCCTGGTGTGTCACGATGGCCACAATCATTTTATAGAGTAGTGTCAAAGAAAAAAAAAAACCTCAATGACCCTTCAGCGCGTTATATTATGGATTGTTTTTTCACTATTTTACATAAACCGGTTATATTTAAATTTAGTCATTTAGCAAACGCTTTTGTCCATAAGCAACTTACAAATGAGGACAATGATAGCAGTCAAAACTAACAAAAGAGCAATGATATGTACGTGCAAATGACAAGTCTCGTTAGCCTAACACCCCAGACGACACAAAGGAAAAGTAGATCGTATAGAACAAATAGAAACTAGTGGTTATTTTTTCTAATAATATAATATCGCATAAGTATAAATTAAAAGAATAGAAATGCTAGAGTTGAGGTCAACTAAAGATGGAAGAGATGTGTTTGTTCGTCCGTTTCTTGAAGATGGTTAATGGACTTCAGTCCTTGCTTGGATTGAGTTGGGCAGGTCATTGCACCAGGAGGGAACATGTAATTTAAAAGTCCGTAAAGGTGATTTTGTGCTTTTTTGGGATGGCACAATAATGCACCGTTCAATTGTAGAACGCAAGCTTCTAGAGGGCACATTATTCTGAAGTAATGAATTTAGGTAAATGGTTGCAGAGCCAGTGGTGGTTTTGTAGGAAAACATCAATGCCTTGAATTTTATGTGAACAACAGTTCACATTTGCCAGTGCAAATTGATGAACAGAGGTTTGACATGTGTTCTTTTCGGCTCATTAAAGTTTAATCTTGCAGCAGCATTTTGGATTAATTGTAGAGGTTTGATAGAACTGGTTGGAAGACCTGCCAAGAGAGCATTGTAATAGTCCAGCCTGGATTGAACAAGAGCTTGAACAAGGATTTGTGTTGCATGTTCTGAAAGAAAGGCCCTGATCTTCTTAATTTTGTATAAAGCAAATCTGCAGGACCGGAGCTTTTTTAGCAATGTGGTCTGAGAAATTCCGCTTATCATCAATCACAACTCCAAGGTTTCTAGCTGTTTTTTGAAGGAGTTATGGTTGATGTGCCTAACTGTATGGTGAAATTGTGATGAAACGATGGTTTTGATGGAACCACAAGCAGTTCTGTGTTGGCCAGGTTGAGTTGAAGGTGATGGTTCGTCATCCAACAAGAAATGCCTGTTAGACAAGCTGAGATGCGAGCAGCTATCGCCGGATCATCAGGATGGTATGAGAGGTAGAGTTGAGTGTCATCATCATAGCAGTGATATGAAAAGCCATGTGTCTGAATGACAGAACCTAGTGATGCCATGTAGACAGAGAAGATAAGTGGTCCAAGTACTGAGCCCTGAGGCACCCTAGTAGCTAGATGTTGCGACTTGGACAACTCACCTCTTCAAGATACTTTGAAGGACCTATCTGAGAGGTAAGACTCAAACCACTGGCGTGCGGTTCCTGAGATGCCATTTTCCAATAGGGTTGAGAGGAGAATCTGGTGGATTACCGTTTCAAAAGTAGCAGACAGATCCAGCAAAATAAGTATAGAAGGTTTGGAAGCCGCTCTTGCCAGCCTACACAAGTAGTCTCGTCGCATGTCCACTTCTTACGCCAGATGGTTGCTGTCCCGGGTTTGTCCTGTGTGAGAAAGGAGATACCTGTTGAACACAGCTCTTCAATGTTTTTCCCAATGAAGGTAGAAGACAACAGGTAGTTCTCTAAAGAGATTGGTCAGGGTGGTTTCTAATAGTGGGTTATATGAGCCTGTTTAAATGCTGAGGGAAAACACCAGTGTGAAGGGATGTGTTGATGTGAGTGAGTGCAGGTACAACTGCAGTGATTAATGGCTTGAAGGAGATGAGATGGAATTGGATCAAGCGGACAAGTTGTAGGATGATTAGAAAGGATGAGTTTGTAGACTTCTGCCTCAGAGAGTGAAGAGGAGGATGTGAACGAGTGTGTGTTTGCTGGTAAGATGTGTTTGACAAACTGTGTGGAGAATTGTGCACTGAGGTTTGTAATTTTATTAATTAAGAATGTGGCAAAGTCGTCAGCTGTTTGAGTTGATGAAGGAGGGGGAGGAGGAGGACAAATGAGGGAGGAAAATGTTTTAAAGATCATGCCAGAATTAGAGGAATTGTTTATTTTGTTATGATAGTATGTCCTTTTAGCACTGGAGGCATTAGCAGAGAATGAAGAGAGAAATGATCGATATACATTAAGGTCAGTAGAATTTTGTGATTTGCATCATACTCTTTCTGCAGCTCTGAGCTTAAAACGATACTCACGGAGAACATCAGATATCCAAGGGGCAGAAGAGGTGGTACGAGCTGGCCTGGAAAACAAGGCAGACAGTCTCTAAACAAGACAGAAGAGTGGAGCAGAACGTATAAGTAGCACGGTTAACATCAAGAGATGAGAACTGTTCAGGGGGAGGAAGCGAAGATGAAACCATAGTAGATAGCCGGGAGGGTGAGAGTGAGCGCAGGTTATGTCGAAAAGTCACATGGGTATGTGTTGTGTCAGGATGTGTCATGTTGAGGTTTAGAGTGAGGAGGAAGTGATCTGAGGTGTGTAGTGGAGTAACCAGCACATGATCAGTTGAGCAGTGTCGTGTGTAAATAAGGTCTAGCTGGTTGCCTGATTTGTGATTAGCCGTAGTTAACACTCGCTTGAGACCAAAAGAGTCAAGCAGAGTGTGGAAGTATGCAGCCTAAGGTTTATCAAGGTGGATGTTGAAGTCTCCAGGCATAACTAGTGGAGTACCATCCTCAGAAAAGTTTGAGAGCAGCACATCTAATTAATCCAATAAGTTACCTAGTTCAGTGTTGGGGATAGCGAAGCTACAATATCGACGCGACTACTTACTAAATTTTCGGAGCTTTACAGTAGCGACACGACTTTCAAACGTGTAGCTTATCCTGTACTCCGTCACTAGCCTTAATGCATGAGCAGCACAGCAAAATTGTCCTACTCTTTGAATCATGATGCCTTCCCATTCCTGTTGTTTTCAACCCCAAATAATTTTACTTAACTTCATTCATAATTCTTCATAATAATTATTAGTTATGTGTCATGTAATTGAAAAAAAAAATTGAATGTAGTTTTCAATGTACTATCTACTTTTTCAAAAGGGTAGCTCGAAATGTGGGCGTAACTACTTTAATTTATGAGTATTGCTGTACTGGTCAACTACAGTTTCAAGAGTATCTTCCCCTACACTGCCTAGTCTGTCCCTTGGGGTCGAACAACTAAAATGGATTTTAAGAGGATGTGTAATAGTGACTTGCAATATGAGTTAAAGGGAGTTACTAATACCCAATAATGTAAAGGAACACCTTTCCAGTCCAGTAGAGATAAGCAGACCAGTACCGCACCCTCTTCCCTTCAACGGTGGGGAAGTGGGCAAAAGAGAAACAATATTGGACAGTGCTGCAGGTGTAGCGTGTCCTCTGGTTTGATCCCGGTCTCTGTCAGGGCCTGATTTTTTGTCTTTGAATGACATAATAGAAGTATGAAATCTCTTTGTTTACAGCATACGACAATCAGAGACGCATAGAAAAAAAAAAAAAGTATTGTGGTAGCAGCCATAGTCAAAGTGCGCAGGTTGCGTGGGAATGCGAAACTTGGATAGTGATAGTAGGGTCCTGGACACATAGAATTGTAATGGTTGTTTTGTTTTTATATATACTAAGCCCAAAATTTGTGTAATTATTGTAATGATGAATAAGCTAATAAAAAGCGCTCTTTATTATTATGATGTGGTTAGCTACATAGCTGATAAATCAATGACTTTCGATGTCATAATTCGAAATGTGGTAGGTGGATGCAAGGGTGTTTCTGTCTCCACCAAGTCAGAATCAAACAGGATAACCGTGTGGTGGGTGTTGTGTTGTTTGCGTGTGTGTGCATGTGCCCCCCCCCACCCTGGGTTTTGATTGCGTGTGTGGCGTGTGAAGAGTGTCTGTGCATGTTGAGTGGCGTTTGTGTTGTGTGTGTGTGTGTGAGAGTGTTGTGTGTGTGTGTGTGTGTGTGCGAGTGTGTGTGTTTGTGTGTGAGATTGTGTGTGAGAGTGTGTGTGTGGTGTGTGTGTGTGTGTGTGAGAGTGTGTGTGTGTGTGTTTGTTTGTTTGTGTGTGTGTGTCTGTGTGTGAGTGGGTGTGTGTGTGTGTGTGGTTTATTGTGTGTGTGTGTGTTGTGTGTGTTTTGTGTGTGTGTTGTGTGTGTGTTGTGTGTGTGTTGTGTGTGTGGGTGTTGTGTGTGTGTGTGTGTGAGGGGTGTGTGTGTGTGTGTGTGTGTGTGTTTGTGGTGTGTGTGTGTGTGTGTTTTTGTGTTTTTTTGTGTGTGTGTGTGTTGTGTGTGTGGTGTGTGTGTGTTGTGTGTGTGGTGTGTGTGTGGGTGTGTGTGTGTGTGGGGTGTGTGTGTGTGTGTGTGTGTGTGTGTGTTTTGTTTGTTTGTGTGTGTGTGTGTGGGTGTGCGTGAGTGTGTGTGTGTGTGTGGGCAGGTTTTAAGGACTGTCTGTCTAGAAGTAGTCCTCTGATCTGCAGGTGAACAGGTTACAGCTGGATTTGATACTGTCAGGATACGGTCCTTTCAATCGATCCCCAGCAATCCCTGCAGCGTCAGGTCTTTATATTAGTTGTTATATATCTTTTTATTTTGTTTATTTTTATTTAATTTGTTTATTTTTATTTATTTTGCTATTTAAATTCTATTTAATTGATTTTATTGTTATTTTAATTTCTACATTCCGCTAAGAAGTTTCTTGATTCCTCACAGGTGGGACGTTGAGGTGACGTCTGACCTCCAGGCTGAGGTGCACCGATGGAAAACACTGTATGAAGACCTGCTCAAACTCACCACACAGCAGGTACAGGTACCCTGTCTGAATGAGAACACCATGGACTTTTATTGTTTATATATAAAGCTATTCACACACACACACGTACACAGCCAGTTTTAATGTGTATTTGTTTTTTTATGGCCAGTGTGCAGCAGATGGACACCTCAAACCCCTGTGAGGATCCAAACACAGACGACAGCTTCACATCACAAACTGATTCAAAAGTGATCCATGAAAAACCATTAAACCTGTAGTTCTCTGGTAATTCTGTTCTTTGGTCTAGTTTCATTTGTGTTGCCGTTTGTACTCTGGTGCTTCAGGGTCACCAGAATTACAATGCATTTTATGCAGGATCTAGCCAATCACTGTGTATGGTATGCACCTCCTGGCTGAATTTCTGCTGTATTTCATGCTGTTAGAGGTTGTGAGAGTGTTCAGACACTAGATGGTGATGTTCTACCACTGAGAGTCATCTCAAAACACAGCTCGAGGTCTGCAGAGCTGGAGATCCTATCCAGTCACCTCTGATCCACCTCGACTCTGTCTGACCTCAAAAATGTTTTTCTCAGCGATCCATGAAACCCAGAAACTGCTCTGCTGAAAGCTCTCTGATACGAGCCCTGATGAACCGCACAAAGCCATCCTGAAACCAGACTGACGTCACACACAGTCTCCAATGCACTCGTCCTGCTGTTTACAGGGAAATCTGTCGGCGCTCACATCCGACTTTTAGTGTCACAAATATTTACAACTGTATTAAACTGAGTTTATATCTGCGACATCGTTAATCTAGTTGTCTGCTATTCCTCACTTAGGAGTCACACTTGGCCTTCAAAACCAAAGGACAGTAAGCATATATTTTTAAATAAATGTACTATATTTTGCTATAATAATATTTAATCTTTAATACTTTGTATTTTGTGGAGATTTCATGATATTACAAAATATGCAGCTCTAAATTATGCACCATTTGTTGGTTGTAATACAAATAGTAGGAAAAAATCTATTCATCTATTAATAAGTTATCTATTTTGTGTGTGTGTGTGTGTGTGCATATACACTCGAAGAAAAAAATCTGGGTTATCTCAACCCAACTTTGGGTCAAATTTGGACTAACCCAATTTTTGGGTTAAAATTTTAATGTAAAAATTTAACCCAACGTTTGGGTTAGTCCATATTTGACCCAAAATTGGGTTGAAACAACCCATGATTGGCCAGCTGTCCAGTGTGTTGTGATTGGCCGAATACCTCAAGTGTGTTACGGAAATGTTACGCCCCTCACCATACTGGGATGCCCTTTGTCCCGGCCTGAGCGACGAGACAAAAACATTAAACCCATTATAAACCAGGCATTTGCATCCAGTGGGGACATAATTACTGTAATAATGACTTAATAATGACTTATACTGTGTTTTTACAAGTTGCGTTGCGTATCCAGTGTTATTTGGCTCTCACCTTTTTGGCCCTCAAGGGCCCCCTATAAGGACATATTCCATGACCCCCACATGAGACTTTTTGACCTGGAAAAGCCTAAAAGTGATTCATGTTTTATGTAAACATAAAATCATGTCTGCATTTGTGAACGGAGAAATTAGAAACAACAAGTGCTGCTCTACACTGCCCAAAACTCGCTTTAAATATATAAAATATAAAAACTCTTTAAATATAAAAACGTACTTACAGTCTGAGAGTCAGAACAGCCGTAGTCTACTCTACCAGGATCAGGAAACATCCTCCCATCAAATGTGCTGCACGCATCTGAATATTTGGGTTGAAGTGTTTCTGGAACAGTGTTGTAAATACAACTTAACCACTAGTTTTTCTAGTTGTGTCCTCTTTTGGAAGGCCGAACAAAGTATTTTTCGCTTTCACAACGAGAAACACAGCATCTTCACTACATGGCGGCGGCTTCAACAATACTACAGCGAGAATAAAAGTTACGCCTTCTTTCTTTGCGTGACATTTGGGCGGCGTTATGCAAATCTAACCACATCGTGACGTAGACATGTGGGGAAGTGTTAAAACGAGCCGTTTTAGGTAGGAGTGGCAGACTCTTAACTTTTATAAAGAACATCTATTTGGATTTGAGACTTTAGTCTTTGCAACTTTAAGATCTTCTTTTGCACCAAAGCTTTACACCCAAAGAGAAAGAACAATTGAACGCATCAGATGACCCCTTTAACCTTCTTTCCTGCATATAGTAGGTAGCCTGACCCTCTTCCTTTATTTTTAGGCTAGTAAAAAAAATATCGATATCTCGATATTAATCAGTTTCTCATTTTTACGGAACGATATCGATTCTTAATCCCAAGAATCGATTAGTCTAGCCTGTTTTCACTTAATGCACGGAACATTGAAGGGCACCTCCCATCCAACATATCGCAATAAGCATTGTGCTTTGGCACTTTTAATATGAAAGTCTCATATTTCAATTTCTTTCCATTGTAGTGCAGTATTTAAACAATAAATCCTTTGGCACTGTTTAATGTTAACTGACATATTGCACGTGGAATGATCGTCTCCTCCACATTAATACCATCTTCAGCACAAAATAAACATGACTAAAAATCCGAAGGTAAGTAAAAGAAAGAGTACAACTTTACAATACATATCCTGTCTCATGTAATCGCTCAATCATTGTTTCAGCCACGCCAAGACGTCAATATAACGGCTTGTAAACAATGTAACATCACATTTACATCAGAAGAACCTATTCGGTCACCCTAAACTCATTATCACTTTGCCTAAATCCATCAAGTTTTTATGACAGACACCATTATGTTTATATTTAAAAAAAATTAATTGCAGAAAAAATATTATTATGTATTTGTAACTTTATTATTTTAAAAACTTAAAATAATGTGTAATTTATCATTTATAGCTATAGCTTACAAATCCAGTCAATTTTAACCTGCCAATATTATAGTAGACGTCGTACAATGCCGCTCATGTATATGTGTTACAGCATTAAGTTGAAGACTTGTTTTCCTGAGAAAAATTTGGGCATGGACTGTACCTCATTTCTATCCCAAATACCATATATTGAATCGACTTGAAAGCTTTGATGAAATCGAATCAAATCGTAAATTGGGGGGTCAAAACCCATCCCTATTTTATGCGTTGTCTCGGATCCATCCTGACAGCTCAGCGATTTAGCATAGGCAAAAACACGGTTTGGAAGATGTTTATGATGTTTATTATTTTCATTTTGGGTATTTCAAATCAGAGAAATAACACAAAACAGGTTTCTTCAGTCTTCAGCGGTTCTTTGGGGCAGTTTGAGGTGTATAGCACTACAAAGAACCCGTCCGGTTATCTTTCTTTACAAGGTTTCTCTAACTCTTAGTCTTTAGCTGGGGAAAGGAGTAAAAAACAACAATAAAATACAATGTATTTGGTTCTCAACCTTTTTGCCCCCAAGGGCCCCCTATAAGGAAATATTCCAACATTAAACTTTTTGACCTCGGAAAAGCATAAAAGTGATTCAAAACAGCTTTGGCCATTGTAGTACATTCCCATTCATAGCAAACATATCTAAAATCTAAAGAGGAGAACGGGGTTCCTCTTACGGCTCTATAAAACCATTTGACAGAAGTGCTGTATAATACATTTAAAGAGTGGTTTGTAGTGGTTAAGTTGTTCCCCTATGATTACGAGCCAATGAGTCACTTTTAGTGCTATTTAGCACCATTTTTTTAGAGTGATAATATAGCTTTGATTTGCTCAGACTGAATGAAACTAACTTGCATTAGTGCTGAACCCTCTTTACATTACAGTTACATGCAGGAACAGTGTGTGAGCTCAGGGTTTGTGAGGGTTTTCATGAGACGCAGGCAGTCTGGACGCCTCTTACCGTCATTACGTAGAAAAGCAGATGCGACTGAGCGTCTGATTTCCCCGGTGAAGTTTTCAAAGTCTCCTGTGTTTAGGGAACAGGCCTTTTGTATACGATTCAAAAGTATTATTATGCAGAGCGGTTTCCAAAAGCTTATATCAATAATAAAGCTGCCATCTCAAACAGTGTTTTATTGAATACTAAACACACAGCATAATTTGCTAAACAACATAGAGATATAACAAGACATCTAAATACAACATACTATATATGTGCGTAAGTAGTTTCAGTTTGACCTTTTAATTAGCTTTAACTCTTTAGTAAGTATTATTGTATATACAAGTTTTTTAAGTTATGAATTAATACTTTTAAGACAGTCGGTAGACAAAGAATTCAATCATAAAGACCTCAAAAAATGGTTTGGAATGACTCTTTTAGAGTTTAGAGTTTAGTTTTTGTGTACATGAAATTTACTACATGAAATCACAAGATTCACCATAAAATTAACAGATTTGATGAGCAAATTTCATCAATGACATCCCATCAGTATGCAAATTGCAGTGCAGCCCAGGAGTCCCTCTGATTGGTTGATTATTTGACGGCTCTGGCTCTCAGCCAATGATAATGTGTCAGTGATTATTGTGTTCAGCTGTGCAGGTGGAGACGGAGGCTTTAAGAGCAATCGTGTCTCTGGTTCCTGGTTCTTTTGCGTTCTCTCTCACGTCCCTTCTGTGGTATTTAGCAGTGATATAATTTCCTGCTTTTTATTTCTTTATTTTTGGGCTTCCAGTGCTGTTTTGCTGCCACAACACCTTAAAGAAATGAATCTGTATGACTGGGTTTAAAAAAGAATAAAAGCATGGGAAATGAGAAGTTAAGGGTGGGTTTTGGAACTGACACAAGGGGAGTAAACACTTCATCGGAACGGACACAAATCATGTCAGAATGACCAGATATTAAGAGTTTCCCTCAAAAAAGGGGGGAGTTGTATTTAAAACATGAAGTTTATAAGAGTTTGAGTGGAGTGTGTATGTTGAGAGCGGTTCAGGCAGAATGACAGGAGTTGATGTTGGAGGTTCGGATCAAACCTGGAGCACACTGTGCACATCAGAGCAGATGATGTTTGGAAGTGAAGTGCACAGACTTGTGTTTGAGTACCTGTGGAGCCCTGTTTTATCTGTGTGTGATATTTATTGTAGATTTTGACTGTCCCTCACCTGAAAACACCTTGAGTTCTTCACTCCGCCTCAGTTCTGATAGTTTTTAGCTCTCGCACAATCAAGAACAAAACCACAAAATGTGCACAAATCATAAGCGCATCCATCACTGAGCTCAGAGTTTCTGGAATGTGCTGATATGTGTTTGTGAAAACACCTAAAACAACATTAGGTGTAACACACAACCCTAATATACAAAACTGATAAGAAGAAACATAGTTATTTCAACAAAATAACATCAAATTTGAAATGTAACGCAGGGAATTCTGGGAATGTCAATTTACGGTTATTCACTGTAAATTATACGGTCTTTTTCACTTCCAGAAACGGTATACTACCGTAAAATTAATGTCCAGTACATGTAATGTCCAATACAGTTTTTCACCGTATATAGTAGGGGAATTTACCGTTAACCATTTAACAGGTTTTTATTGTAGAATTTTTACAGTATCTTACCATTAAATTCACTGTCATTTTTTACAGTGCAGAATGAGCCGCATGTGTGTGTGTTTCATGGCGTTTTGTTCGTTTTGTCTGCACTGAAATGGTTTAATCAAACTGTGTGTTGTTGATCTGTGAGTGAGAGATCCAGCTTTTCCCTCCATCTCAAGACTGTGTGTTTATTAATTTATTTCTGTAGGAGAGTTCAGTCAATCAGTGGATTTATCTTGGCTTTTGTGGCACTGATCAACAAAAAATCTTTTTAATTATTACTTTCATGAAATGCGCTTGGGGCCGGTTGCACCTACTTAGTCTAGTTTTGACTTGGTCTACTAAATATTTTTCTTTCACACCATTACACTTAGTCGAAACGTAAATGTATGCATAAACTACAGAAACCTCCAACATTATGTGAATAATTACTTGTTAGTGGCTCTTCAAAACTAACCCGATTTAAACCGCACACCTTTGTATAGGCTTATTGACTGACTGATTTAGCTGATTGCCTGCAGTGTAAAAAGGCAGAGACAGGTTCAGATGTGTGAATGTAATGTTAGTGCATTTAGTTACAGAAGTTCTGGGTAATCTTAGTAGTTTACTTTCAGTAAAAGCTCTTTGGACTGGGGCCAGTTGCACCAGCTGTGTGTAATGCTGCCTTCACGTGCTATCGGAAATGTCCTATTTCCCACTTATGAAGTAATGATTACGCGCTTGTTGTCGTATTCAAGTGCTTTAATGTCAGAAGAAATAAAATGTAGCATCCCATTGGTTGACTATCATAAACATTCACCGCGCTACACATGCGGTTTGCTGACAATTTTGGAATTTCGGTCAAATACATGCTTATTTCACTGTTTATAAAACATATAATATGCTTCAAATGATCGTTCATATCTAGCCTATAAATACACTACTTTAGTGACAAGACAAAGGGACATAGTTGTTGAAGTTACGACTTGCGCACTACTATTTTTCATTGCACCATTCAACATAAATAAAACAGAAGTTATGACTTTCGCACTACTAAATATTTTTCTTTGCACCATTAAACGTGAATGAAACGGAAGTTACGACTTGTGCACTAGTAAATATTTTTCTTTGCACCATTAAACTGGAATAAAACAGAAGTTACGACTTGCGCACTAGTAAATATCTTTTTTTGCACCATTAAACTGGAATAACACGTAAGTTTTGTTTTTTTTTTTTACACTTGTCACTAGTAAAATATTTTTCTTTTGCACCATTAACGTGAATGAAACGGAAGTTATGACTTACGCACTAGTAAATATTTTTTCGTGGCACCATTAAACGTGAATGAAACGTAAGTTACGACTTGCGCATTAGTAAATATTTTTCTTTGCATCATTAAACGTGAATGAAACGGAAGTTACGACTTGCGCACTAGTAAATATTTTTCTTTGCATCATTAAACGTGAATGAAACGTAAGTTACGATTTGCGCATTAGTAAATATTTTTCTTTGCATCATTAAACGTGAATGAAACGTAAGTTACGATTTGCGCATTAGTAAATATTTTTCTTTGCATCATTAAACGTGAATGAAACGTAAGTTACGACTTGCGCATTAGTAAATATCTTTTTTTGCAGCATTAAACGTGAATGAAACGGAAGTTACGACTTGCGCATTAGTAAATATCTTTTTTTGCAGCATTAAACTGGAATGAAACGGAAGTTACGACTTGCGCACTAGTAAATATCTTTCTTTGCAGCATTAAACGTGAATGAAACGGAAGTTACGACTTGCGCATTAGTAAATATCTTTTTTTGCAGCATTAAACGTGAATGAAACGGAAGTTATGACTTGCGTACTAGTAAATATTTTTCTTTGTATCATTAAACGTGAATGAAACGGAAGTTATGACTTGCGTACTAGTAAATATTTTTCTTTGCATCATTAAACGTGAATGAAACGGAAGTTACGACTTGCGCACTAGTAAATATCTTTTTTTGCACCATTAAACGTGAATGAAACGGAAGTTACGACTTGCGCATTAGTAAATATTTTTCTTTGCATCATTAAACGTGAATGAAACGGAAGTTACGACTTGCGCATTAGTAAATATTTTTCTTTGCATCATTAAACGTGAATGAAACGTAAGTTACGATTTGCGCATTAGTAAATATTTTTCTTTGCATCATTAAACGTGAATGAAACGTAAGTTACGATTTGCGCATTAGTAAATATTTTTCTTTGCATCATTAAACGTGAATGAAACGTAAGTTACGACTTGCGCATTAGTAAATATTTTTCTTTGCATCATTAAACGTGAATGAAACGGAAGTTACGACTTGCGTACTAGTAAATATTTTTCTTTGCATCATTAAACGTGAATGAAACGGAAGTTACGACTTGCGTACTAGTAAATATTTTTCTTTGTATCATTAAACGTGAATGAAACGGAAGTTATGACTTGCGTACTAGTAAATATTTTTCTTTGTATCATTAAACGTGAATGAAACGGAAGTTATGACTTGCGTACTAGTAAATATTTTTCTTTGTATCATTAAACGTGAATGAAACGGAAGTTATGACTTGCGTACTAGTAAATATTTTTCTTTGTATCATTAAACGTGAATGAAACGGAAGTTATGACTTGCGTACTAGTAAATATTTTTCTTTGTATCATTAAACGTGAATGAAACGGAAGTTATGACTTGCGTACTAGTAAATATTTTTCTTTGTATCATTAAACGTGAATGAAACGGAAGTTATGACTTGCGTACTAGTAAATATTTTTCTTTGTATCATTAAACGTGAATGAAACGGAAGTTATGACTTGCGTACTAGTAAATATTTTTCTTTGTATCATTAAACGTGAATGAAACGGAAGTTATGACTTGCGTACTAGTAAATATTTTTCTTTGTATCATTAAACGTGAATGAAACGGAAGTTATGACTTGCGTACTAGTAAATATTTTTCTTTGTATCATTAAATGTGAATGAAACGGAAGTTACGACTTGCGCACTAGTAAATATCTTTTTTTGCAGCATTAAACTGGAATAAAATGGAAGTTACGACTTGCGTACTAGTAAATATTTTTCTTTGCATCATTAAACGTGAATGAAACGGAAGTTACGACTTGCGTACTAGTAAATATTTTTCTTTGTATCATTAAACGTGAATGAAACGGAAGTTATGACTTGCGTACTAGTAAATATTTTTCTTTGTATCATTAAACGTGAATGAAACGGAAGTTATGACTTGCGTACTAGTAAATATTTTTCTTTGTATCATTAAACGTGAATGAAACGGAAGTTATGACTTGCGTACTAGTAAATATTTTTCTTTGCATCATTAAACGTGAATGAAACGGAAGTTATGACTTGTGCACTAGTAAATATTTTTCTTTGCATCATTAAACGTGAATGAAACGGAAGTTACGACTTGCGTACTAGTAAATATTTTTCTTTGCATCATTAAACGTGAATGAAACGTAAGTTACGATTTGCGCATTAGTAAATATTTTTCTTTGCATCATTAAACGTGAATGAAACGTAAGTTACGATTTGCGCATTAGTAAATATTTTTCTTTGCATCATTAAACGTGAATGAAACGTAAGTTACGATTTGCGCATTAGTAAATATCTTTTTTTGCAGCATTAAACTGGAATAAAATGGAAGTTACGACTTGCGCACTAGTAAATATTTTTCTTTGCATCATTAAACGTGAATGAAATGTGAATTACGACTTGCTCACTAGTAAATATTTACGGGAGTAACAGTTGGAATAAAACAGCAGATTGATTGAATTGCATCAGTAAGCTCATGTTGTACCTGACAAGCTCACATATTCAAATACACATATTCATTGATGCTGACATTTACAGTCGTTTACATTTTAAGAGAGAACATTGTGGATTAATTGCTTGTTAGTGGCTCTTCAAAACAAACCTTAGGCCTATTTAAATAGGTGCGCATAAATAGTGCGCTTCTGTGTGCATCACGAAAGAAAGTCAATCATAATAATTAAATACAGTAAATATAATTTCCTATGTTTTTTGTATCATTTCAGTATTTCAAATACAGTTTCTGAATGATTTTCTCATATGAAATATTTGTAAGTATCATAATTTAGAATCAGCCTTCACAGGACAAACTGAAATTCATGGCATTTCAACTTAAATTTGAAGATTGATATTTGATAATTGAAGGTAAACATCAAATTATGTGATTAAGCATTACTTTACTGAGAGCTTGTGACCTAATAACTATGTTCTGCCTTAATTAAGAACAAATGGTGCAACTGTATAGAGTACAGAGTTAGTTACACACTGGCTAAGTATACTTTTTACGTTCCAGTTTAAAAGATTTGTCTCAGAATAACGTCAATCCCTATTCAGTCTGCCTCTAGGACTTCACAGAATCTCCATTAGAGTGTGTTTTCTGTCCGTTAACTGTGTGTGGATCATGAGCGAGTGTTATAGACACATTAAACTCTCAACACACACACACCATCTCTCATCATTCAGCCCAAAAATAGCTGCACACAAATCTGAAGCCACGGTTCAATATGAAGGCGACGACTGAACCGGAAACGTTTTACTGTTTTAAGACGACAAAGCTCCATTCAGCCCTGAGACTCGTAATATTTTATTCAGTAACCCGCAGCAGCCCGTTAGTGTCTCACACTCGTGGAGCAAAGCAAACACAGACGGCGTGTAGGATAATATTTGCACATGTGTGTGAGTGTGTATCGCAGGTTAAGACAGAAATATCGGCGTTCGGTACAGCAGGTAATTCTTAAATCCATTATCACGTCTCTCAGCTGAAGTTCATGAGCTCAAATATCTTCTGACAGCTTTCACAGTTAAACACAGAAACAAGCAGAAAAAGAGCAGAAATTCCTTCGGTATGTTATTGTGGGCTGGTAAAGAACTGAAACGGTCCTAATATTAACTTGTTGCACACCTGCTGGTGACGGGTGACTGAGAACGCACTGGACAGAAACCGAATATTTATTTTTCAGCCATGAAATTGTTTTTGCCTTTATACAGTACATGTCAATGTTGAAAACAGTTGTGCTGCTTCACATTTTTTGTGGAAACTGTGATACGTTACTGTTCTAAAGTAACACTTTTATTCATGAAGGATGCATAAATTGATCAAAAGTGACATTTCTAATGCAACAAAAGATTTTTTTTTTTACTTTTTGTTCATCTGTGAATCCTGAAAAATAAAATGCATCACAGTTTCCACAAAAATATCGAGCAGCACAACTGTTTTCAACATTGATAATATTCAGAAATGTTTCTCGAGCAGCAGATCAGCATATTATACTGATTTCTGAAGATCATGTGACACTGAAGACTGCAGTAATGATGCTGAAAATACAGCTGCACATCACAGAAATACATTACAGTTTAACAGATATTCACACAGAAAACAGCTGTTTTGAGTTGTAAAAATATTTCAGAATTTTTACTGTATTTTTGATCAAATAAATGCAGTCTTGGTGAGCAGAAGAGACTTCTTTCAAAAACATTTAAAAATCATAATGTTTCCAAACTTTTGACGAGTACTGTATATATCTGAATGAATGAACCGGTTTATCGTGTCACTCACAGCATCATGTGTGAGATCATTTCCAGTCTCAAATCTTGTGGTTTTGTTCCTCATTTCAGTTCAGTCAGCTTGGATAGATGTCTGATGCTTTTGGCAGATCTCTAGTTTTGGATTTGATTTGTTTACATCATTCAGCATTTGATTATTGTATGTAATGTTGCGGTTTCATGGATCCGTGCAAAAGTCAGAAGGGAAGAATTGGTTCCCTTTCAATTCATTACATTGCAATTTGAATTGAATTGGCCACGTCCAATTGAAATGACATTTCACACAGGTGATGCATTCTGGGAAATGAAGTGTTCTTACACTCTGGTCTACAAAGTTTTTAAACATGTTTTTGTCAAGTCAACATTCAAAGTGTCTTGACAAACCCTCCTTTACGCTGATATAATTTTCTATGAATTTCATTTTAATTCTTCTTCCTTGTATTTAAATTCGAACTGCATCTTCTGCATCAAGTTTGTTAAATTTTTGTCGACACACTTCACTATCTAGCTGTCTAATACTGCAGTTTCTCGAAGTTACCAGCCAGTTGTATTTACATGCCAAAGCCAGTTTAGATTGTTTTAATTGCTGGTGTTACTGACGCTACAGAGAAGTTTTGTTGCAAGTGATGTTAGCATTGACTGACTGGTTCTTTAGACGTCTGTCACTCCTTCATCATGTGGACCAGTTTCTGAATTGTACAAACACCGGACAGAAGTTTCTCACAGGTCATCAGTGTTCATCGGTGTCTGTTGATCATTGACCTTCTGACCCTTTACCTGACCTTCACCCAGGACCATGAGCAGCAGTGTTTGAGGTCAAAGGTCACCTCCCACGTTACACTGCTGCGGCGCTGATGATTTCACACCTGCTGCCGTCACCCAGAGTTCATCCCTCCATCAGACAAGTGTGTGTGTGTGTCTGAGAGTCTGTGTTCGTGTCTGAGAGTGTGTGTTTGTGTTTGAGAGTGTGTGTTTGTGTTTGAGTGTGTGTTTGTGTTTGAGAGTGTGTGTTTCTGAGAGTGTGTGTTTGTGTGTGTGTGAGTGAGAGTGTGTTGTGTTGTGTGTGTGTGTGTGTGTGTGTGTGTGTGTGTGTGTTTCTGAGAGTGTTGTGTTAGTGTGTTTGAGTGTGTGTGTGTGTGTGTGTGTCTGAGAGTGTGTTTGTGTGTGTGTCTGAGAGGTTTGTTTAGCTGTTTGAGAGTGTGTGTGTGTTTCTGTGAGTGTGTGTTTGTGTGTGTGTGTTTGAGAGTGTGTTTGTGTGTGTGTTTGTGTGTGTTTGTGTGTTTCTGAGAGTGTTGTATTATTGTGTGTGTGTGTGTCTGTGTCTGAGAGTGTGTGTCTGAGTGTGTGTGTTTCTGAGAGTGTGTGTTTGTGTGTGTGTGTTTGAGAGTGTGTTTGTGTGTCTGTGTGTGTCTGGAAGTGGGTTTGTGTGTCTGTGTGTTTGTGTCTGGAGAGTGTGTTTGTGTGGTTGAAGTATGTGTTTGTGTTGTCTGTGTGGGTGTGTGTAGTGTTCTGAAAGTGTTGTGTTAGTGTGTTTGTGTGTCTGAAAGTGTGTTTGTGTGTGTGTGTCTGAGTGTGTGTGTGTGTGTTTCTGAGAGTGTGTGAGAGTGTGTGTTTGTTTCTGACAGTGTGTGTTTGTTTGTGTGTGTTTGAGAGTGTTTTGTGTGTGTGTGTAAGCATGTCTGAGAGTGTCGTTGTGGTGTGTGTGTGTTTGAGAGTGTGTTTGTGTGTCTGTGTGTGTGTATGTTTGCTTCTGCGATGTTGTGTTGAGTGTTGTGTGTTGTTTGTGTGGTGGTGTCTGAAAGTGTGTGTGTGTGTGTGGTCTGAGTGTATGTGTAGGTGTGTTTCGAGAGTGTGTGTTTGTGGTTGAGTATGTGTGTTTGTGTGTGTGTGTGTTTGAGAGTGTGTTTGTGTGTGTGTTGTGTGTTTGAGAGTGTGTTGTGTGTGTGTGTATGTGGTCTGAAAGTGTGTTTGTGTGTATGTGTGTTTCTGAGAGTGTGTGTGTGTGTTTGAGAGTGTGTTTTTGTGTGTGTTTTGTGTGTGTGTGTGTTTTTTTTTTTTTGTGTGTGTGTGTGTGTGGGTGTTTGAGAGTGTGTGTGTGTGTTTGAGAGTCTGTGTGTGTGAGTGTACTGTGTGTCTTCCATGTGTTTGTGTGTGTGTGTGTTCTGAGAGTGTGTTTGTGTTGATTGTTTGTGTGTTTGAGAGTGTGTTTGTGTGTGTGTATGTGTGTCTGAAAGTGTGTTTGTGTGTGTGTGTCTGAGTGTATGTGTATGTGTGTTTCTGAGAGTGTGTGTGTGTGTTTGAGAGTGTGTTTGTGTGTGTGTTTGTGTGTGAGAGTGTGTTTGTGTGTGTGTGTGTTCGAGAGTGTGTTTGTGTGTGTGTATGTGTGTCTGAAAGTGTGTTTGTGTGTGTATGTGTGTTTCTGAGAGTGTGTGTGTGTGTTTGAGAGTGTGTTTGTGTGTGTTTGTGTGTGTGTGTGTCTGAGAGTGTGTTTGTGTGTGTGTGTGTGTGTTTGTGTGTTTGTGTGTTTGTGTGTGTTTGTGTGTGTTTTTGTTTGTGTGTGTTTGTTTGTGTGTGTTTGAGAGTGTGTTTGTGTTTGTGTGTGTGTGTTTTTGTGTGTGTTTGTGTGTGTGTGTGTATTTGTGTGTATGTGTGTGTGTGTGAGAGTGTGTGTGTCTGAGAGTGTGTGTGTGTGTTTGAGAGTGTGTTTGTGTGTGTTTGTGTGTGTGTGTGTCTGAGAGTGTGTGTGTGTGTGTATGTGTTAGAGAGTGTGTTTGTGTTCTGAAAGTTTTTGTGTGTGTGTGTGTTTGTTTGTGAGAGAGTGTGTGTGTGTGTTTGATAGTGTGTGTGTGTGTGTTTTGTGTGTGTGTGTGTCTGAAGTGTAAGTATGTGTGTTTCTGAGAGTGTTGTGTTAGTGTGTGTGTGTTGTGTGTCTGAAAGTGTATTGTGTGTGTGTTTTGTGTGTTTGTGTGTGTGTGTGAGAGAATGTGTGAGAGTGTGTGTGTTTGTGTGTCTGAAGTGTTGTGTGTGTGTGTGTTTGTGTGTCTGAGAGTGTGTGTTTGTGTGTTTGACATTATAACAACAGTCAGTGTTTAAACTGGTTTAATAGTTGATGCAGGCATTTACTGAATTGCAATACAAAGAAATTGTTCTTCCTCCCTGATGCACAAAACTTAATTTATTAAATATGATGAAAAACTAATTTCTATAGGTAGCAAGTCAGAGATTTATCTGTTTGGCTTTTTAAACATTTTCACAAAACTTTAAACTTTAGTCTTTGACAAATCTACTGTTATTTTAGTATCATTGATGCACTATTATAGTTTTTGTTAATATTTTGAACTAATTTTATTTTTAGATTTGCTGTTTTCCTTTATAATTTAAACTTTTAGTAATTTTGTTTTCTTTGTCATTTTTATTATTTTCTTTTTAAAAAAATGATTATTATAGTTTTTTATTGACTTTAATTTGAGTTATTTTAGTACTATTTTAATGCTTAAACTAATTGAAATGTTGCTTTCACTAAAAAATAAATACAAAACATTTTTTTTAACCAACGGTGTAGGTTTGATTGAGGTATTTTATTTTATTTTAATAAAGTAACTGACTGAATATTGACCTGGTCAAGTCAATATTCAGAGTCTGTCTTGACAAACCGTGCTTTTCCTAGTTAAAAATGACAGTTCTATGAATTTCAATTGATTTAATATTCAGCTTTCTTACATAAATTGAATTGCAATTCTGCATCCTAATATCTTAAATCAAATTCATCAATTAAACTGGAATGAAAAAGACTTTCTTAATGCCTCGGTGCATGACCCTGGTGCAAACGAAGGCCGTGTGTGTTTTGGGACAGGACCGGTGTGATATATAAGCTCCTGACATTACATGCATGTCATCTGTCATATTGAGAGCATTAGCTGTTTCTCCATGACCGTTAGCATGTTCAGCTGATGTGTGTGCTGTAGGTTCAAAGCCGAGTCGTAAAAGTCAAACGTATGGAAACGGCAACAGATAGAGAGTTATCTAACCCTTCACGCATTCACTGAGTGCACTTTGTGGTGTTTCTGGTGTGCTTCTACAGCCACCCCATCGAGAGATTCATGAACGAACTGATTTTATGAGCAATGAAGCTCATAAAGGAAAGCTCAGGATTCAGGAGCAGCAGGATTAATGGTGAGGGTTTTGTGAGACGCGGTGCCAGCGGCTGAAAGGAACATTGTGTAGTCAGCATCTTACGGCCAGAACTGTGATGTAGCCTCCGCTGCTGGAAACATACTCACATTAATGAGCTACAAAAGCACAATAAACACACAATCACCCTGAATTATGATCAGCAGACTAATACAATAAGCTCGCAACACTCCTGTTTTATTGCACACTGTGAAAAGTGCATAAAATCAGCTGAAATTCATATAACTCTCATTTTTAACTACGGAAGCAAAATTACATGCAATATTGTCTGGTTTTGGTTAAAATAAGAAAAAAAATGCAGATGGGGTCAGAAAAATAATCTTGTTTTCCCTTATTTTTCTGAGCACTTTGGTAGATATTTGTTCATGTTTTAAGCATAAACTTGATTCATTTTTATACATTCTTAAAGAAAACAAGACTTGATATTTTAAATAATTTTCCTTCTCATTTAGGAAAAGTGTAGATGTTTTTATTGGAAAACAGCACAAAAATGTAGCTTGTTTTAATTTTTGGAAAACTCGTACTGAACTAGATTTTAAATTTTTATGTGTTTGAAAATTAGTGCTTGTGCAAAACCCTTGTCAAGTCCAGTGTTGTTTTAGTATCTTTGTTCTACTATTATAGTTTTTGTAAAGTATTTAATTTTAGTTTATTTAGTTTTAGTAGGGCTACTAGTGTAGCACTTAAATGAAATGAAAACGAGATGTCGCCTTCACTGAAAAAAGTAGAGGTGAAACAGTTTTCTCTCACAAATTACTAGTAAATTTCACTAATAATTACAAAGAAACGGCAAGTAACACACACTTGAAGTTAAGGCACATATATCCGCATAGCACACTTACAAGTTATATACACCTGACCTAGGAGTGATAAAGAAACATGCATGAGTGAGAAAATAAAGAGATATTAAGCGCAATAAGCAGTGAAGAACTCAATGTGTTCTCTTTTGCATCTTATTGCGCTTGAATGGTCAAATACGCACACAATAATGCCCGTTGTGTGGAGTATTCATTTAAACACAGTCGGTTATGTGTTAAATGAATGTAAACCAGATGTGTTTCAGTTTATTGGATCTGTGCAGTAGGTCTTAAAGTGACAGCAGCCTAATATACCTGCTGCTGTCTGTCATTAAAGGTCTACTAAAAGGCTAAAGTGGAGATAACAAAGACGTAAAACTCTTTAGGAAGTTTTATTCGTCCATCTTCCTATTCTTTTTGCCTCATCTTATCGCTAGGAAAGAAATGAAGACTTGCATCTCTTCTCTTGTTGCCCTTTGACTGAAAATTACAACCAAAGGCTGCACAATGTGGCATATTTATTTTCCGTGTTGTGTTGAAAAATAAAAATAGCACCAAAAATAGCAGATAGCGCCAGGAGCTCACAGAGTGCAACCATTTGACGTCATAGAAATAGTGGCACCCCCCATAGTCCAAAATATCAAGTGATAATAAAAGGGGAAACGTAATTTTATAAATATCAGATGGCGAGGGTTGGTCGTGTACACGTAGTCGTGTGTGTTGTGCGACACATTTTCAGTAAGAGACATCATTTACGTTATATTAAGCCATACAAGTCTTAATACATTTAATGTCCAATATTACACAACAAAAGAGAGAAAAACCACTCATTGCTCTTGACTGAATCACTGTTGAGTCTTTAATAAGAATCAATTCATATTTGATTCATACACTATGCAGCGTTCTACACAATTTATTATTAAATTTCTCTAGTATTTCTTACTGCGTGTTAACTAAACTCACTGTAGCTGAAAAACGTTTATTGAAAAAAAACGTTGATTTAATTTGTACTTTTGTTCTATTGTGTTTGTAATTTGCTTCTTTGTTCTTATTTTTATAACAAAAATAAAATTAAATAAAAATAGCTATATCGTACGGAGCCGCGCACATGACATGCAAGAAAAAATTAGTAGGCTAAATCGTGTGCACGATTTAATATTTCGTTCTCTCGATTTATAAATTGTGCGCATGATTTACTATTTTGTTCCCTCGATTTTTAAATTGTGCGCACAATTTACTAATTCGTTCTCTCGATTTATAAATCGTGTGCATGATTTAGCCTACTATTTTTTTCCTGCATGCCATGTGCGGGGGAATATATATCGTTATCGCAAAAAACGTCTCATACTGTGAAATAAGATTTTGGTGATATTACACACCCGAAATATACGTGGAATTTTGAGAAAGAATGAAATAGTATTTTTTTGTAAAGTATACTCCAATACTCAACCATTTTTATTTACAGTGTTGACAAGTAGTCAATTTAATTAAATTAAATTTTAATATTTAATTTATTTAATTAATTTCTGGTAATTTTTATTTCAAGTAATGATTTTTTTTATGGTTTTAGTTTAAGTTAACAATAATAACCCAGTTTTGACTTGATTGTGGGTCATTTCTCCGTCGGAGAGTCTCTCCTTCACTGTGTGTCTGTGGGGTTTTTCACCTGTTTTCTGGTCCAGCAGGTGAAACCTATGAGCATTGGCACTGGAAACAGCGATGCTTCACCTGACAAACACTACTTCAAACAAAAGCTCGTTCTGCTCGCGTTTGGTGTTCAGCCTTTTGGATCACAGGTTTGTTTGAGTATTTTAAACCACTGAGAATGGACAGACATTTGACTTTTTAAAACAGGACATAATTGAGAGTCTGCAGAACGAAAACAACGAAAACAAGCATGAACGTCTTCCAAATGGCAGCGGTTTCATCTCTCCATCGCTTCCTCAGCGCTTCACCAGAGTCTGTTCAGAGTTAAACTCCATGTAACGTTCGTGCGTCTGCATCAGCGATGGCTTCCAGATGTTCCTCACACGAGGATCCTCACGCCGCCGCTTCCTCTCAGCATCTGCGAGAGTGTAATGATGTGTTTGTGAGATTTCACATGCTCACGTGACCTTCTGAGGTCAGAGGAGAAAGTGTTTGCTTTTAGGAGAGTTTGGTTGAAGTCAGTTGGCAGGAACCGCAAATGAAGGCGAAGCTCAAGCGGACTAAAACAATATTGTGTTTCCACGTTTCCTGCGATTAGAGAGCGAGTGTGTGACGACTGCAGTGACAACACACAGTCAAACCAATCACCAAAACTGTTAGAAATAATATTTCATAACAGCCTGCATTCTAAAAAAATTGCTGATTTATCAAATAATATACTATAATATAATATATAGGCAAATAATATCACAGCCTTACATCTTAAATTGCATGTAAAATACATAATTAATGTAAAATACAAATGATAAAATACAATTAGAATTTACAGTGTATATTAGATATATATATATATATATATATATATATACATCATTTACATAAAACATTTTTCATTAATATAATAAAATGACTTACAAAAGTTTCAGAAATGTAAAAATATATACTTTAATTTAAAATCTATGCTCACATACTCTATTTAATGTAAAATAATCATATAGTAAAACACCCACAAATGCAGCAGAAAATGTGACTCATGCTTGCATTTTCTTCTGTCAGTTTCCATAAGTCTGACCTTGAAATCAGGATTAGGCATCAAATAATGTCATACATGTGAAAATGGGCTGAGAATTGATCAAACCCTTCTGCTTATTAAAGGAAAGTACAAGACTTCTTCACCACACAAATAATCAAAAATGCTATGAAATGCATCGTATTTTGTAATAAAGTGTGACGTGCTCCAGAAAAACATCTACTATTTTTGGAATCAGCTGCTCAAAATTAGTAAGAAACTCAGCAAATGTGATGCAGAGCGATGTTATTCTACTTAGTGAATTAATTTATAGGAAGTGAATGTTGTCGTGCATCCAAAGTAAAGCTCTATGGTTTGTAAAATTACACTTTCATGATTCTAAATATGACCACTAGTTGCTGGTTTACTTTTCTCTGTATTCACTGGTTCTTTTTTTGGTTGTGGAAAGCAGATATATTGTTGGATGCTCACGGATCGACACCCACACGCTGGCGTCGCAGACGACCACAAAGCGAGCGATTGTGCCGGAGGAAGAGCGCTGATGAGCTGAACTCCAGCGTAATGACAGAGCAAAGACACGCAGAGTAAACACTGCCGCTGCCCGAGCTTCATTTAGATCTGCAGCGCCGCAAATTACGGGTTCCTCTGGAGCTCGACTGATGCTTGTGCTGCTGGCGAACGCTTGAGGTCCAGCCGTGTTTGTCAGCTCGACAGATATGCATTGTTAGTGTTCGTTCCACACCCGTGAGTCAGGAAACCACATGTGATCATTTGCATTCACATGCATGTGTGCCAATAAAATGGCAAGTAACACTAAATTAAACAGATTTTTTAAGTAGAAAACCGAAATAATATTTCGGCTGCATGGTTATAATTTTATCTCTAATAGTATCGATCTTGGAATTAAAGTAGTTTATAAAATCATTACTGCTGTGCTGTTGGGAAATCTCTGCGTCTGTTGATACTTTATTTTTCGTTAATTTAGCCACTGTAAAGTGTTTGTTTTCTTCTAAAAGAGACGAAAAGTACGCAGATTTAGCAGTTTTTAGAGCTTTTCTATAAGTCGAAGTACTTTCCCTCCATGCAATACGAAATACCTCTAGTTTTGTTTTCCTCCAGTTGCGCTCCATTTTCCGGGCTGCTCTCTTTAGGGTGCGAGTGTGCTCGTTATAACACGGTGTCAGACTGTTTTCCTTAATCTTCTTTAAGCGTAAAGGAGCAACTGTATCTAAAATGCTAGAAAAGAGAGAGTCCATAGTTTCTGTTACACCATGAAGTACGCATACAGTGGGTTTATTTAACACGCAGTAAGAAATACTACAGAAATTAAATAATAAATTGTGTAAAACGATGCATAGTCTCTGTATGAATCAAATAATCATTTTCACATTAACACTGAACTGAACTGATCTGAATAGCGACACTGTTGTATTTTCAAACTCAAATTCTTCATATATATGTATAATATTTAGTCAATTTTCATCTCAAGTTAAAAATAAGTTGTAGCAATTTCTTCTGATTTTAAACACTTTGTTTAGTGCATAATACATGTTACAAAATGACAGTGTACAGATGTTTTCACAAACAAATCGTGATTTATCAACAACATTCATAGTAAAATGTATTCTTAATTTAGAAAAAATGCAAGAACAGCTGAAAGCACAAATATGCAAAAATCACACACTGTGGGTTTCATTATAAATGTGTTGAGAGGAAATATATAAAGGAGTAAGAAAAGGTGTTATATCTGGAGCTGCGAGATGTTCTGTGTTTGTCAGCTGCTGCTGAGAGGTTTGAGGTCTGCTTCTGTTAAAGCTGTTTATTAGGTTTGATCAGGTTTTGCGTTCGGTCTTTAGAGAGCGTCATGTGTTTGCTGAGAGTGACCAGCGGAACTTCCTCATCTGGAGATGTTTGGGCGTGTCTTATGCAAATGACTAAACTCACTCATTTAAAATCCTACAGATTCATTAACACCAGAACGAGGTTAAGAACAAATTAATTAGGTGGAAGTTCTCTTGTACGTATATAAATGTGAATAATCCACACCATTATTATGAGAATGAGACCCATTATCTTTCTGATGAACTCAAATTAAGTTCTCAGTACTCGTAAGTGTTGGTTTTAAACTTTAAATGGTTTAATGGAGGGCTGGGCGATACAGCCAAACATATTCATCACTATATTTTTTCATATTATACGATATTGATATTTGCCATGATATTCATTTACCATTAATGGGGAAGGAAATACCTGCCGGTGTCCTGCAGAGTTTAGCTCCAACCCTAATTAAACACACCTGAAGCAGCTAATTAAGCTCTTACTAGACATACTAGAAACTTCCAGACAGGTGTGTTGAGGCAAGGAACAATTCATGTACATAACTTGTTAATTCAACATTAAACTCCACAGAGTAGCTACCTTTTAATTCAGGGCCCCATTAAATTTGTTTTATCTTTCCAAATTTGTTATTTTTCCATTTTATTTTTTCTTAATTTTCGTTAATGGATTTTTTTCTTTTTGCTCGGGATGTTTTTTCATTGATTTAATACAAAATGTATCATCAAAATGCTGTTTATGAAATGAATGGAACCGTTAACCTGGAAATATCATCGTTTACTTTGCTCAAAACCATTGCGTTTTTTAATTATAAGTTGTTTTTTTTTGTCAAGTAGATGCTACCCGCAGAAACGCTAAATTAAACCGGCTAACAAACAGAAAAAAATTGGCTGCATGATATTCATTAAAAGGATTATTATTATATTACGTCATAAGTGCATTTTAGACCATTCGTAATATATTTCTTTCATCATTTCTTAAAGTTAAACCGGGGTTGTTTATAGTTAACCAAACTAAAAGGCAAATAAAACAATCGTTTTTGGTACTGACATAAAAAAAAAAAAGAAAATAAATATCAAATCAATCAATAAAAAAAAATAAAAAAATATAAAAAAAAAAATAAAATAAAAAAAACAAAAAAAAAAAAAAATCCAATGAAATGAAATGCAATGAATAAAATGAATAGGAAAAGCTGATTTATTTCAGCTACTTTGAAAGGCACATTTCCTCATATTATATTTTAAACTGGATGTTAAACTAAATAACAAAAAAAAACAACAAAAAACAAAACCCACAAAAAACTAGTAAAAAACTAACATAGATCTATTTACAAATGAAATAACTAATAAAATGAGAAAAACACATACAAAATTTACTACAAAATTAGAACTAAAATAATTGACATAATAAATTCAGAAAATATAACATGAATATAATCTAAGATATAAATCTAAATATAAAAAACGATAATAGTATCTCCGTGATACTAAACTTTTATTTTGTCTGTGTGTCGTGAAGATCTGTGGTTCACAGTGGTCTGACCGCTTGAGACTGCTGAAGTGACTCTCAGAGCAGCTCTAGTGCACTTCGAAGGGTCTGAAGCAGAACGTGTGCTGACTTCAGCAGAATGAACGTAACGCTCTCTGAAGGACGGCGTAGCTGTATCCTGCAGACGCTCAAGTGTTATTCCTTTGGAAATTCCCTCCCCGATTTGAAACCACCGAACCATTCAAGCTGTTTAACTGGAGCCTGCTTGTGTTTTTCTCCTCCTAACAACCTTGAATTCCTGACGGGACTCCCCCTGGTTTCCCTCCTCCTCCACACCGAACAATGGCTCATTCTCCAGCCGGACGGCTCCGTCTCGACCTGCGGCTTGGCAGAAGCAGAGGCCTCCGATTACAACCACACGAGCTGCTCCCATCAACAGCAGTTAGCCGTGATGAAAACACAACCACAGAGAGGACTGAAGCAGCAGTTCACGCAAATCAAACTCAAATCATTCATTTCCAAACCTGTCTGATGCTTAGTGTGAAGAAAGCAGAGAATGAGCTTCTGTTCTCAATGCAATGCAAGTCTATACGCAAATTTATCCTGTCAAGCACACACACAAAAATCACTGTTATGTATTATGTAGTCAGCTATAAACGAGACATTTCAAGGATTCACTAATAATCTTCTCCTCTGAGTTTAATTTGATTGCTGCAGATAATGAAAGTGTACAATTAGCATCTTTATAATGAACGTGTAGCCATGTTTGTGTCACAGTTTGTTTCTCTGTGAAATAAGACTTTTCAAAAGTATTTAGGCATACATTTCAGATTTATGTATTTAATGTGCATGCAAAATTGTTGCATGTAAAGTTTCCATGCATCTGGATTACACAGCATTAACAAACTAATAAACCTAATTTGATGCATCAGTCATACATAAACAGGCCAGATTGTAATATATATTGAAATATATAATATATAACCGGGTTTATATACTATTTATCAATAAATCCAGTTTATTAGAATCTCATTCATTTATCTCACTCGTTCCACAGCTAGCCGTATTTTAACCATCTTCATACTTTTTAACAACACTGAATAAATTGTTAAAGAAATTTTTTTCACCACAGCGAACATATTTATGCTGTTGGAATAAATGCATTTTGAAAATATGATTATTTAAATAGAATCAAGTAGCTAATAATAAAATGCCATTTTGTTAGTTTTAAAATTTGGTTTATTTATAAATATATATAAATAAAAGCTAATAAAATAATAATAATAAAATATTGATAAACACTATAATATTATATAAGTAATTCTTAAATAACACTGGTGTGTTCAGCACATTATTTTGTGTATCAAATGTCTAAATAATACCTACAGTATATTTAAACTGTTATCATATTTTAACCATGCTCATACTTTTATAATTGAATAAATGTAATTGTTTTCACAATAAACAGATTCATGCTGATTCAACTATTTGAATAAATACGTTCTGGATTTAATAAAATCAAAAAGATCAAAACAGTAGTATAACGATGCATCATATCCGAAATCTGAGCTTATTTTGGTTTGAGGTTGACTGACAAATAGCATCCATTTAGGTTTTATGAATTATGCGTATGTGTGAAACTGTGTATCGAGGCATGATAATGTAATAGTGATTCCCAATACAATCAAGCTTAAATATGTAATTTGTTGGGAAAAGGTGGTTACGCTCCAAAGTCAGACTTCCATGCAGTTCGATTCAAATGCAGTTCTATTGCATTTTCCCTATCTGACGAGAAACTGACAGTAGTGCGGTTCTTTTCCTCTCCGCTGCCGAACGCTGCAAAATCTCTGTTTATAGTCTTCTTTCTACACACGGCTTTCCTCGGTTTGCGCGTGTCCATCATGGGAACCCCCGCATGATGATTAAATGGTGAAATATTTCTGGCCTTCTTGGCTGTTTTAGCGGTTCATCATCCGCCCTGAAAAAACCGCAGCGCTCTGCTTAAGGACCCTTGACTGATCGTGTTTTAATGTAAGCGAGCGATAAAAGCGATGATTCTGACTCTGTTTGAGAGAACTTTGGCTCCAGAGGAGATGCTAATGGGCCGAATCGGGCCCTGAAACACCCTTTAGATAATAATAACCCAATAACCACCGTGACCGGAGGTTTGCTATTGTGTTCTAGGGTGTGTGAATGCAGTGTTGCTAGGGCGGTTGTTTGTGGTCTTCTAGTAGTTGCTATGTGGGTGTGGCTAGGGTAGGCCATTTGCTAGGATGTTCTAGGTGTTGGTAGGGTGTTCGAGGGTTGCTATGTACTCTGGTTGGTTCCTAGGCTTTGCTAGGGTGTTTCGAGTGATTGCTAGAGTGTCGGGGCTTCTGTGGTCTCTGGGTGGTTTTTTTATGAGTGGTTGCTAGGGGTTGCTAGGATACACGGGGTGTTACGAGGACGTTGCTAGGGTGTTTAGTTGGTTGCTAGGCCTGAGCGATTGCTGTTGTGGTTGCATTGGTATTGCTGGGTGGTTTCTGTCATTTCTATGGTGTTTATGATTTGTTGCTAGGTAGGTGGTTGCTTGGTGGTTACTATGATATTATGCTAGTGTTGCGTAGGTGTTTTCCTAGGATACCGGGGGGGTTACTAGGCAGTTGCTAGGGTGTTATAGGTGGTTGCTAGAGAGTTCTATGTGGTTGCTAGGGGATTGCTTTGTGGTTGCTATGGTACTCTGGGTGGTTGCTGGCTTTATTTAGATATAGTGTTATGATTGGTTGCTAGGTGGTTGCTGGGGTGTGACTAGGATATGCTGGGTAGTTACTCAGTAGATGCTAGGGTGTTATAGGTGGTTGCTAGAGTGTTCTGGGTGTTTGCTAGGTGATTGCGTTGTCGTTGCTATGGTACTCTGGGTGGTTGCTAGGCATTTGTTGTGTGTTATGAGTTTCTTGCCTAGGTGGTTCTGGTTGTTGCTAGGGGCGATTGGCTCTTTGTGTTGCTGTGGTCTCTCCTCTGGGGGTTTTTATATGAGTGGGTTTGCTAGGAGGTTGGTTGCTGGGGTGTTACTAGGGTACTCTGGGTGGTTACTAGGAAGTTACTGGCGTGTTGCACGGGTGCTCTTGGTAGTTGCTAGACGGTTGCTAGGGTGTTCTGGGTGGTTACTAGGGTGTTACAATGGAGCTGCTAGAGTATTCTGTATTGTGTTTGTGTCAGCAGTGACCAGGCGCTTTTTGGTTGATATTAGAGTGATAGCAGAGCTCTTTGTGTAACAGAACGATGCGCAGTCGTCCAGTTCAACTCATATTGTACGCCGGCTGAGGTTAGTGGCAGGACGCAGAGGGGCGTTTCACTCCTGTTTCACACAAACGGATCGTGATGAAGCCCAGAAAACCTCATATTTCACTCCCCAATCACAGACAAGAAATTGCATTTTGCATAAAGAAAGTGAAGCCTATTTTATGAGGATTACGAATGCAATAAATCTGAATGATGCTCAAATAAAGTTGTTTGTGCAGAATATACCTTTTGATTTGTGCGATGAAATATGACACGTGGCAATTCTCTGTGAGTTTGCATGCGTGTGTAAATGGGATCATCGTGTGTTTGATTGAGCTGCAGCTGTTTGTGGCGAGTTCACGTCATTATTGCACATGTGTGTAAACTCTCTCTCGAGCTCCCGCAGAGCTCAAAAATCAGTCTGTGATCCATCAGAACCACGAGATGAGCGGGAATCAGTGTTTGACATAGTGTGTGTTTGTGTGTGTGTGATTAACGGCACTAGTGCATGCTTGACTTAAAGTTAGTGCTGTGCTGAAACCTCTAGCGTTAAGCATTAAAGGAATAGTTCAACTAAAAATTAAGCTTTGCTGAGAATGTGCTCACCCTCAGGTCATCCAAGATCAGGATGAGTGTTTCTTCATCAGGTTTGGAGAAATGTAGCATTGCATCACTTGCTCACCAGTGGATCGTCTGCAGTGAATGGGTGCCGTCAGAATGAGAGTCCAAACAGCTGATAAAAACATCACAATAATCCACAGCACTCCTATTTATTTAATTTGTTTGTGTGTTTGTTTTTAATATTTAATTCAAATCTTTCATCATACTCCAGTAGATATTTTCCTAGTGACTGATTTTTTTTTTGGAAAGGCTATATAGTAATTTTTATATTTATTTATTTTTTGGTAGTTTCTTATTTTTTTAAATATTGTAATACACTTTTTTCGTTATACTTATTAATGTCTGTTTTTTTCAATGACTGAGCTTTTTAATGGAGACTGTTATTTCTTTAACTGCGTAATATTCATTTTCAATATTATTTCTGTGGTTTTATATTATATTTTATGTCAAATAGTCAATTATACATTATAGGATATATTTTCTATTGACCCAATCCTGTTATGGAGCGATATATTTTATTTATATATTTGTTTTTCACTATATATATATTGTCAGTATGCTTTAATAATAATGTTTTCTATTGACTGATATTTTTATGGATTCTAAACCTATTCATTTATATTAATTTTTTTATAATAATATCATTTGTAAATCAATTTTAGGCAATCTTATATTATAGTTACATATTTTTTCCAATGTTTGATCATTTAATATAAGCTCCTAACGTGTGGGTTTTATATATCTATAATATATATCTGTATATATATATACATATATATTTATATTTTTGACACCAGCTGAGCAGTTCTCATTGAAATGAATGCTGAACGTGATTGTAATATGACCTAATAATTACCTGTTTCTTTTTTATTTATTTTTTTGCTTTTTGGACTTGAGAGTGAAATAAAGTCAAGATTAATGAGTGTGTTATTTGGCAGAAGAATACTTCTCAATTACGTAATTAAAGGAGCCGCACTGAAGGAATGTGCAGGACGTGAAACCTCGCTGAAGAAACGCTGTCTGATTGTTTTTATTCTCTGGCTGCGTTCGTGAGGATCAGTCTGTGACTCTTCACTTTAATGTGTTGAATATGTTCTAATGTGTTTGATGTTCTGCATGTAATAGACTTTGTCTTTAGTAAATGTCCAGATTTGTGGTGTAGGTTTCTCTGACCAGCCAAATTATCTTCCCTCTCTTCTTTCAAGTCCTTCTTTTCCCTCAGTTTTGGGGTTTATTGCATGTGCAAAAATGCTGGAATGAACTAAAAGCAATAGTTACGCTAATCGTTAGCAGCCAAAATGCAAGATGATGATTCCTTTAAATCAGAAACAATATTTTGACTCTTTTACCCCCAACTGGTTTATATATTGAGAGGGTTTTATCTTTCATTTATCTGCTGGAAGCATGGCGATAGATTCACAAACACAAACATATATTGATATCATTGTGTGATTGACTTCAAAACTCAAACTGTTCGAGATCTCTAGACGTCAGTTCATTTAGACCCCTGTTTCACATAAAGAGCAGCATTTTAAATAATAATAATAACAATGACTAGATAAAGTTAATCAAGACAAGCTTTATGTTGGCTGGAGAAAGCCTGAGTCGAAAGTTTGAAGTAGATTTAATAGCTTTCAGTCAGAAGGTTTAAGTTTTAAAAGCTCAAAGTTTGAAGGTTTTCTCAGACAGATTGCTAGGGTGTACTGGGCAGTTGCTAAAGTGTTGCTAGGTGGTTGCTATGTTGCTGTTAGGGTGTTCTGGTTGGTTGCTAGGCAGTTGCTAGGGTACTCTGGGTGGCTGCTATATGGATGCTAGGCTATTCTGGGAGGTTGCTGGAATGTTCTGGTTGTTAGGGTGTTTTGGGTGGTTGCTAGGCAGTTGCTAGGTGTACATACTGTGTGGGGCTGCTATAAATGGATGCTAGGCTATTCCTGGTGAGGTTGCTGGAATGTTCGGTTGTTAGGGTGTTTTGTCAGTGTGTGCTAGGCAGTTTGCTACAGGGTTACTCTTGGTGGCTGGCTATATGGATGCTAGGCTCTTCTGGAGGTTGCTGGAATGTTCGGGGGTTTAGGTGGTTTTGGTTGGTTGCTAGGCAGTTTTCTAGGGTCCTCTGTTTGGCTGGATTTGCTCTATATGGTGCTATGCTATTCTGGGAGGATTTCTTGGAATGTTCGGTTGTGATATGGTATTTGGTGTGTTGCTAGGCAGTTGCTAGGGTACTCTGGGTGGCTGCTATATGGATGCTAGGCTATTCTGGGAGGTTGCTGGAATGTTCTGGTTGTTAGGGTGTTTTGGGTGGTTGCTAGGCAGTTGCTAAGGTAGTCTGGTTGGTTTCTAGGATGTTTGTGTTCACTTATTTGTTTATTTATATAGCACATTTAATGCAACCACTGTTGCCCAAAGTGCTTTCACAATCACTAACACAAATGCATAAATAACATAAAACCACAAAATAAAAACCTACACGACGACGCAGAGAAAGCGAACCAACCACACGAGTCCATACCAAAGGAAACATCAAACACCCCATCACGTAAACACCCAAAAAAATCTCTAAAAGATGTGCTTTTAACAAGGTCTTATATTTCAGTAGTGACTTTAGTTTGGGTCCGACACAAGAAAAGGCTCTGTCACGCTTTTGATTGTATTTAGTTCTTACAACACAAAGAAGATTTAGATTTTCCGATCTCAAAGATCTGGAAGGATTGTAAAATGCCAACAAACTCGAAAGATAAGAAGGGGCAAAATTATGTAGCGCCTTAAAAACAAGTAACAGGATCTTCTAGCTAATTCTGTACCGAACCGGCAACCATTCCAGCGATTTTAAAAGCGGTGTAACTAACTCAAATCTCTTGGCTGACTTGAGCATTCTGGCAGCAGCGTTCTGTATTTTTTGAAGACGCACCAATGCTCTGTTATCAATTCCAAAATAAAGAGCGTTACAATAATCCATTCGTGAGAAAACATCCGCCGTGATCACCTTCTCAAAATCAGCAGTCGATAAAAAAGGTTTCGTTTTAGCTAAAAGACGGAAGATAAAAAACTTGACCTGACGACCGAATGTATTTGTTTGTCCATATTTAGGTCTGAATTTTTTACACTAGTTGAAGTTGAACCAGAGAGAAGGGTAGATTTTAAGCATTGGGCCACTTCCTGATTTTTAGGGCCAAGTACAATCACCTCGGTTTTATCATTTAGTTTCAAGAAATTTGCTGCCATCCAGGGTTTGGTGTCCTGTAAACAGGACAATACATTTTCGATAATGGTCATGTTCGACTGTCTCACAGGAAGATCTGAGTGTCGTCCGCATAACAGTGGAAGGATACATTATATTTTCGAAATAATGGATCTTAAAGGTAACATATATATAAAGGGAAAATATTATTGGTGCAAGAATCGAACCCTGAGGTACCCCACAAGGAAGAGGCGAACTGGATGAATTTTCTTTCCCAGTGCAGACAGAGCAGGATCTACCAGTGAGATATGATTTAAACCACTTAAGCACATTTCCCTTAAGACCAGCCCAGTGTTCCAGGCGGTCAATCAGTATATCATGATCCACCATATCGAACGGCGCACTGAGGTCGAGTAGAATCAGAATGGAATTTTCACCAAAAAGATATCGTTCAATACTTTCACCAACATCAGGTTAGAAGTCAAGTGGGCCTGGAGTTGTTTAAAAACCCATTTAAAAAAAATCTTACATAAGAAAGGCATTTGTTTATTAAGTTTAAACTGGTGGTACCAATGCTATCAAAAATCTGTTTAAAAAATGTGGTGGCATAACATCGCCCTTAGAGGATTAAGCCAAAACTGGAAGAGTTATAGGCTGAAAGTCTCTCCACTCAGTGGTAATACTAAAGGTTGGGGGTACAAATACAGCCACCGGTAGTTGCGGTACTGTATAGTGGAGCGTAGAGCAGCTTCCCATTAAAAAAGCGAAGAAAATATTTACAACTAAAAATAGAGGGATCTGGGTACAGCCTTTGAGTAGGGTTGATAACTGAGTTTTCTTATGAATAGAATTTTAGGCTTATTTGCATTGCGTGAGATTACATGAGAAAAAAAATTATGTTTAGCATCTTTCAAGGCCTTCTGAAATGCAAGCAGAGATTTTCTAAAGATGTCATAATGAACTTGTAATTTGTATTTTTTCCATCTTCTGGTTTCTGGTGTTTACTAGGTGGGTGCTAGGTTGTTGTGGGTTTAGTGGTTCTCCTGTGTGGTTGCTAAGGGCTTTTCTATTGGTAATCCTGGGTGGTTGCTATGTTTTTCTGTTGGGTGGTCTAGATTGTTCCCTAGGCTGTTCTGGGTGATAGTGTGTTCTTGGTGGTTACTAGGGTGTTGCTATGTGGTATATTACGTATGTTGGGTGTTTTTAGGGGTGCTAAACTGTGCCTTGGCTTTTGTTTCTGAATGGTTGCTAGGATTTACTAGAGTGGTCGCCGTGGTATTCTGTTGGTTCTAGAAGTTTACAGATAGTTGCCTAGGTTTGTTTTTGGTGTTAGGGGTTGTTTTGGGTGGTTTGCTATGCAGTTGCTGGGTTGTTTTCTAGTGGGTTCGGTGTGGGGGCTAGATGGGTTTTCCTAGGCTTTTCTGTGTGATAGGTGTATCTTAACGTGATGAGGGTGTTCTTGGGTGGTGTACTATGGTGTGCAGGATTTATACCGTATTTTGGTGTCTCAATGCTAATGTCGCATTGCTAAGGTCCTGGGTGATAGGGTGATTCGGTGAATTCTGGGCTGGTGGGTTGTTAGGCAGTCTATTTGTACTCTGGTTGTTCTATGCTGTTCTGGGTGCTTACTGTGGTGTTGATATGGATTTTATTAGAGTATTCCTGGGTTTTTTTTGCTAGTGTGTTCTGGTGGTTTCTAGGGTGTTGCTATGTGGTTGCTAGTGTGTTCTGGTGGTTTCTAGGGTGTTGCTAAGGTTCTTTGTTTGTTTGGGAATTGTTTGCTCTGAGTTTACTAGGGGTGTCCGCCTGGTCGCCTGGGTATTCTGGGTGGTTGCTTGAGTTTACAGGATGGTTGCTATGTGGTTGCTAGGGTGTTTGGGGTGGTTGTTAGAACATGTTTAAATATCAAAGCAGTATGTTGAGTTTCTCAAGCCAAACTGAATAACAATTACTATTTTCTCTTACAGGAGGTTTAGACACATTGCCAGACCTGCTAGACAAAAACAGAACAACCTATCTATACACAGCAGAGCATCCCCTACGCAACCGCAAAACAACCGCAAGAGTCCAATATGATGGCGGTGAGCTTGACATTTTTGTTCAGAAACACAAACTCTAGTAAGTGAAGAGAGTTGAACAGGATCAGGAAACGCCTGCATGCGCTGATTGGAGAATGGGTTAAATTCTGTAAATGAGTGACGTGAATAACCCAGAACATGAAGTTATAGTGCAATTAACATATTATCCAAATCCTGGGCCACCAGCGACGCGCTCAGGCTGGTTTTACAGTCTCACTGGCAGTCGAATGAAACAATCGGCCAATTAAGATCCAGTACCGGCGCTGCGTTTGGCTCTGAGAGAGAACTTTACACAATGCAGCCATATAAAGATAATGAGGCCGTGTAATCACCGCCATGAAGACATACAGATGTTTTTCCATCAAAATTACACCGCTTGTGTTAGTTAGAGTCACGTTTTAGTTCTCTGCTTGGTTCGATAAGAGGAACTTCAGGGTCGTCTGATCTTTTAAGGCAAGACAATACAGACAAAACCATTGATTGTTAATACACTGATCAGCTTTGCTCCATAACGTGTCTTTTTCAGTCTAGCGGACAGAAAACATCCAAAATACACGTTTAAGTGTTCCTTTTAAATTGAACTTTCTGTAGATTTCCATCTTTAAAGAGTTTTTTCTCTTACAAACAGCAAACGTTACAGATTTATTCCTCTTCTATATTCTGAAGGTTTGCTCATAATTTTCATTCCGTCTGAGTTATGCCCACATTTTACACCCTCCTCCTAAAACAAGGTACAATGTGTTTGTTTTCTGTGTGTTGACAGTATTTTCCCTGATTTGATGAGACACAAAGAAGAAATCACTAATTCCCCTCTGGAAAACCTTTACTCTAATAATGAGACAAAATCATAACATAAAATTTATGAACTGCCTAAAAATAGTCCATGCCTGCTAAATTCTCCTCTAAAGTCGCCACTTCATATATTTTCATATTAACTACTTTTTATGATGCCTTCTACTTGACTTGAGCAAATGCTGAGCACATGGAACATTCTCGCAGTTCTCTTTTTTGGATTTTAATTGAAGAATTTAATGGTCTACGCGTTGAGTAAATTCACTTTTACTAAATAATAATGAGTTGCCGTTTCATTAGACGTGCTTTGTTTCATTTAAGAACTACTGATTTTGTGCAGTGAGACAACCTTTTTATCCTAAGCAGCTATTTAATAGCCTACTATATGATAATATTTATGTATTATCTTTCCATTTCTACCATAATACACTTTGAGAGTGGTAGTTGATTGTGTTTGTGTGCTGTCCTGGCATTAAACTGGAAGATTGGTGCACTATTTGACCTCTGACGTCAGCGTGCTGCTGACGCTTCATAAATCCAGATGAGAAATAAAAGATTCTGTAAATTGAAGTTTTCCGCAGCTCGTTATAGCACGACTCAACTGGCGTTCTCAGCTCCTGACAGCACAAAGGTTTTTTTTGCCCCCCTCGTGCTCTCAGGTACCTCGTAATGTCGGACCCGTCCTCCCCGCTTGATGTAACGGCGCCCCAAGCCCGGTTTGCTTGCAAAACCGTGTGACAGCGCTGCGTCCTCGCTCGCTCTCTGGCTGTGAACTACTGTTTGAGTTGATCATGTTTTGGCGTGTGCTAAAACGGTTTCCCCACGCATCTGAACTGCTAAGCCGAAACGACAACTGATCTGCTTAGTAAAAAGTAGCTTTAATTCACTGTGTTTTCCAGCCGGAGAACTGATCCTGGTGTTCCCACGAGACACACTTCTGTTCTGCTGAATATACTAGCGCCTCCACAACACAAGATCCTAAACCCCCGTCTGGGGGTCATGACAACTCTCGGAGGTATTGGCATGGTAATGTACATGACAATATTAATGTATTTGGTATTGGCGGATTAGATCTGCTACGCTGCTGCTGCTGCGCGGCAGAGCAAGTACCGAGACTTGCTACTGTCAATACATCCACAACATGCTGCTGTGTGCATGTAAGAAATACTGCTGCTGCACATATAACATATATGAAATAACCCCCATATAGTGTACAGGAATCACCCCGTAGCAGATCTATACAAGCTGGGGAAGGTGGAGGGTTTTTTCTGAAGCAAGCTGCATGCTACGCAACACTAGTCATCTTTTGCATGTATGAGTCAGCGACGTCATTGGCTAATACGATAAGGAGAGAACCACTCAGCTGTGCCATGGATAAGATGTCATTATTATGAGCCAGAGTGTAGACCTAATCGGGACGCGCCATCTAAGTTGTTCATGCCCGAACTTATTTAGTATTTAATGCTGATCCTCATGCTTTGGCACAACTTAAAAAAAAATATCAATTCAGCCAAATTTATTTTGCTTTGTTTCGGTCGAACCTTACATTTTCATTTATGTTACAAAAATGTTTTGTTATCAATTTTTATTTATTTTACACTTCAGAAGACCTTAATGTTTGGTTGTGATGTCTTTCTAAAATATGCACTATAAATCTTTTTTTTTTTTAGGATTTTTCATTTTTCATTGGTGACATCATTAACAGTTTTTTTTTGTCCAAAAAAAAAAGGTTATTTAATACACGAACAACCCTAAATTTTTTTAATTTTTTTAAAATCCCGTTTATACCAACAAGATATATTTTTATGGTTAAATCAGGTCAAATAAAAGCTCTAACCCTGAACTGATCACATGATGATTTGAGACTGTGTCTGGCTTTATTCACAGCATGTAGAGGTTAATGTTTCACTGTGTTCTGTTTGTCTCTGCACTCTGTCTAATGAAAACAGAGAGTTTTTCAATTCAGCAGCTCTGCCTGTAAAAGTTTCTGTGGGTTTTATGGGTCCGGCCTGTGTGTCGTTACGTGAAGAGCTCGTCCACTCCAGAACATTTGGGTTAGAAGAGCTGAGCGCAGATAAATCAAAAGGAGATTCAGAGTGAAATCGAATGATTCTGTCTTTTCGTGGTCTGCTGTGTCTTGTAACGTGTTTCCAGTAGTCCGTGCATCAGATAGTAATCATAACTAGTCACTGATTTGAGCTTCATGGCATTGAATCTTTGGAAAATACTGGTGAACTGGATACCTTGAGTACAGCTGTGCACGGAAAAAACATGTCTTTGAAACCAGGATTATTTGGTACACTGTTAAAAACAAAACAGCTAACTTTCTGTCAGGACATTATTTGTTAATTTTACACACCTGTAAATTATTTCTTATTAATACAGTAAATTGTGCCATATTTTTAGAGTGTAAACTAAAACTTAAAAAAGTTGCACCTGAAATAAAAATGTTAACTGAAATAGAATTTTGTAAATAAAAAAATTACCTTAAAGTTATTTCAGCTAGTTTCCAAAGCAATATTTCTCATTTTCATTTAATTTAACTTAAAATAACTATAACTAAAACTGAAATAAACATTCATAAAAAATATATAGAATATTTAAAAACAACAAAAACTAATAAAAATGGCAAAAACACACAACAGAATTACTAAAACATAACAAAAATTACCATGAAAGCAGAAAATATAGAAATAAAATCTATTTCAAAATATCAACTATAGCAGTATCTCAGTGATACTAAAATAACACTGATCGAAACTATTTTCACTCAGAATTTGCTAGTAAATGCAAATAATTACAAAGGATTGTCAAGTAAAACATTAAGCATAACATTTTGAAGTAGAAAAACTGAAATTGTATTTTTTTGTAAAATGTACACCAATAATCTTTGTTTTCAGAGTTGCATCCATAAAAGAAACAGATTCTGTCTCATTATTTCAGTGAGTCGTTATTTTGTTGCATGCTGCTCTATTACCGTGGTCATTTTGAGTAATTATGTAGCCGATTTCTCTAAATTATAACGCCAATTAAAATCGCAAAATGAAACATTTCGTATGTTGCAAGCGGTGTGTCGTGTGATTCACGAACAAATGACTCTTGTGAACTGCTTCTTTTTAGTGAATCAAACACTTGTGAATCAGTCAAGGCTGTTAGGGATTTTATCTGAATCACAAATGATTCCTTTGGTCTTGTCCAGCTTAAAATGGGTTTTGTAGTAGTGTGATGTGTTTTATTGTACTCTAGGCTTGTGAGATTTAGTTTCTGACCCGTGGTTCACATGATAAGGTGTAGTTAAAGATGCACGACACCAGTTCTCCTGCAGTCTGAGGTATTTTATAAAAATTAAAGACTGAATTAACACTAGTGGTCAACCGATATGGATTTTTGACTGATGGCCAATTTAAAGCTGATATTTGTGAAATCATAATTATTTTGTTTAAAGATGGTAAATAACAGAAGCGTAGCAATTTCTGCAAAGGTTTAGTTTTTTTACATTTTTATTTAGTGAGAATCAGTTATTTGCAAAATCTATAACATTGAATTGAAATGAACATTACTATAAATTCACTTGTCATTTGAGGTGTAATATAAAGCAATGTTGGGAATACTGTCTGTAAATGATTAAATTGCCACACGTAAACCCGAATATAAATAAATAAATAAACATTAGAATTGTGAGATAAAGTTGCATTTTTTAAAATATTGGAATCAAAGAAACAATATTGCAAGATGTAAACTCGGAATTCCGAAAAGAAGTCTGTATCTCGCAATTCTGTCTTTTTCCCCCTCATAGTACGCATTGAGAAGAATCATAAGGAATAAGTGGTGTCTCTTGTTTCTCAGTGTTTCAGATCCTCCGGATCGTGTTTGAGAGCTGATCCTTGGTTCGCTGTGTTTAGCAGAAAGATTCATCACTCTCAGACACTTCCAGGAAAAATCACACAAACAATCTGATGTTTTATTCTCTCAGAAACGCGGCTCGATCTGCTGGTTTGATGCACGCTGAGATCTGAGATGCATATGTATTGTGTTTGGAAGATGCACAAGCTCAAAGACGCGGAAGCTGAGGTTTGGGCTTGGCAGCGTTCGCCATCAAACATCTGGGAAGCAAATGAATCGGTCTGCATGAGTGTTATTTCATGTGTGCCGTCGCTGGAGCAGTTTCAGAAGGTCCGATGAAAGATTAACTCGAGTGGAGACGCCAGCGACCCGGCGCTCATGAAAGAGTCATGCGGCACAGCTCATCAAACAGGGCATTCTGGGGAATTCATGCAGGAATCGATCAGATTCATTCACACAGACTGAACTGTTCAAACACTGATAGCAGAGGAAGGGTCAGCTGAAGTTTGACATTGTGAGTCGTGTTGAAAGAATGTGCAAAGCTGGTTGCCAAGGTGTTGCTATGCGGTTTCATGGATGCCCATTTTCCACAAGCTGATATGATTCTTTAGGGTCTTAATGAAAAGTCTGTAACATAGTTTGGTTAAAATGCCTCAATGGTAGTAGTGTAAAAACACTTTTTACCTGTCAAAACAGTCTTTTCAGAGCAAGCAGTTTGTCGCATTTTATTTAATGTTAATGAGCTCTGTGACCCCGCCCTCTCTTTTTTTTTTAATGCGACGCTGCTTCTCCGAGGGACTGTTTACTTTACACTGCATTCATCCTGAATTGCTCAGTAGCAATTATTAGGAAGGTTGATTGGCAACGATCATTACAATCCTATACTCACTTCTTCGGAGATGAGGATGGATCACGAAGATTCGCCGAAACATAGACGCGTTATGTAGATCGGGGGAGCATTCATCGGTGACCCAATGTTTATTATTTGTGCACTGCGTCTTCAGCGGCTCAGATGTTGGGAGTAAATGACGACTGCTGTTCATTATTACATCCAACAACAGAACACCTCGATCAATCAGGAGTTATTCTTGTCTACATTTGCTCCGGCGGTGAAAATGGCGGACTGATGACAGCTCACCCAGGGCGGAGCTAAGGTAAGACACCAGTCCAGTCGGTGCTGAAACGCTACTGTCAATCAAAATATCATGGGCGGGGCCTGGGTGCTGTGTGACCGTAACTCAGGGCGAGCTAGGTAAGACACCCGTCCCGTCTGTGCTGAACACTACTGTCAATTCAAACTATTGTGGGAGGGCCTGTCTGTGTGACGTAATCAGGGCGGAGCTAAGGGTTAGACGCCAGTCCAGTCTGTGGATGAAAAACATACTGTCAATCAAAACTACGTGGAGGCGGCCTGTCTGTGTGACGTACTCAGGGCGGAGCTAAGGTTAAGACCACCCAGTCCAGTCTGTGCTGAACACTACTGTCAGTCAACGATGTGGGAGGGCCGTCTGTGTGACGTCACAGGGCGGAGCTAAAGGTAAGACGCCAGTCCAGTCTGGCTGAAAACACTACTGTCAACAAAAACTATTGTGGGATGGGACTGTCTGGGGCCGCACTCAGGGCGGAGCTAAGGTAAGACACCAGTCCAGTCTTTGCAGAAACGCTTCTGTCAATCAAACTATCGTGGGAGGGACCTGACTGTGTGACGTCACTCAGGGCGGAGCTAAAGTAAGACACCAGTCCAGTCTGTGCTGAAACACTACTGTCAATCAAACTATTGTGGGAGGGGCCTGTCTGTGTGATGTCACTCAGGGCGGAGCTAAGGTAAGACACCAGTCCAGTCTGTGCTGAAACACTACTGTCAGTCAAACTATTGTGGGAGGGGCCTGTCTGTGTGACGTCACACAGACAGGCATCTGAGATCGGCTCAATTTGAGAAAGGGGAAAACATTTAACCAGATTAAAAAAAAACACTGGGTGGATTTTTATCATTATAGGGTGGTTGTGTACACACACTGCCAACACACATTTCAGTTCAAACAACTTGTAAAAGTGCGTGTAGCATCTCTATGACACCTTTAAACATGAGCAATAGTAATGATAGAATCAGAAACGTTTGCATAAAGTACAAAACGACCATGTTCTGTAAAGTTTTGGCACATGTACCTTTGCAAAATATAAACTATATTATCGTCCAGCTCTAATCTGCCAAATGCAAGGCATGAAGATAAACATTAACATCATGATTTACTGTAAAGCTGCTTAGAAATGTGCAATCAATAAATTAGACTTGACTGCAAAAAGTTCTTCTAACAAAGGTAGCATGAACTAGAGATGTGCGATTCTTTGTGAATCATTTGTTTTGAACGAGTGATTCGGATTTGTTTCAGTCAGTAAATGAGGCTTTGAAAACAAGAACACGTTTTGTTGAACTCATTTAGATACTCATGTATTTGTTCAAAACCCGTCCAAATGTTGTCCCAACTTTCCAAAGTATTGAAGTTGTTAGTTGAATGCACTTAAACTGATTGCCTTGTTTGTTTAAGTTTGGTCAACGTTTGTTTTTCCAGTGCATGACCGTTTCGATACGATGACATGAGACAGACGAGTATGGCACTCATTCAGTGATATATATATCACAGTACTGCTAAATGAATGCATGTAAAAATGTGAATAAGACACAGATGCAGAAGAAGCAGAGGATGTGATGTCAGTCAGATCGAGAGGATCAGCCACAACATGAGACTTTAAAGCTGTAAAGACGAGGCAGACTGTGTTTCTGTGGTCATTTTTTCAGCAGCGTGAGGAAACGAGAAACAAACCAGTCACACCATCTGTTTCAGAGGCTTTGATTTGGCGGTGCGTTCAGAATTAAACACTGCACAGTGAACATGGACTACTGCTAATAAACCCATGAAATCACTGCAGAAGCTTGGCGTCTTTTTGGAAAATGGATCCAAAGACATTTTATTTGCCACAAACTAGCAGTAAGTGAATGTCTGCAGATGTAGTATGTAGTATGCAAGTATGCCGGTGTTTTTCTCTTAAAGGGGTCATATGATGTTGTTAAAAAGAACATTATTTTGTGTATTTGGTGTAATGCAATGTGTTTATGCGGTTTAAGGTTCAAAAAACACATTATTTTCCACATACTGTACATTATTGTTTCTCCTCTATGCCCCGCCTTTCTGAAACTCGTCGATTACTACAAAGCTCATCGGTCTGAAAAGCTAGGTGTGCTGTGATTGGCCAGCTGACCCAGTGCGTTGTGATTGGCTGAATGCCTCAAGCGTGAGACGGAAATGTTACGCCCCTCACCATACTGTGATGATGCCCTGTCCAGCCGGAGCGACGAGACAAAAACATTAAAACCCATTATAAACGAGCCATTTGTTGCATCCAGTGGGGACATAATTACTGATTATAATGACTTATACTGTCTTTTTACGTGTTGCGTTGCATCGCGCCGCGTAAACATAAAACCATCTCTGCATTTGTGATCAGAGAAATGACAAACAACAAGCGCTACTCTACACTGCTCAAAACTCACGTTTGAATCATCAGTGGCAAATCCTTTAAATATAAAAAAAACGTACTTACAGTCTGGGAGTCAGAACCATACTACAGCGAGAATAAAAGTTACGCCTTCTTTCTTTGCGTGAACATTTGGGTGGCGTTATGCAAATCTTCCCACATAGTGATGTAGACATGTGGGGGCGTGTTAGAACGAGCCGTTTTAGGTAGGCGTGGCTGACTCTGAACTTTTATAAAGAATATCTCTTTGGATTTGAGACTTTAGTCTTTGCAACTTTACTGATCTTCTTTATGCACCAAGAGCTTGTTACACTCCAAAGAGAAAGGAACAATTGAAATCGCAGCATATGACCCCTTTAAATCACTCTTTGTCTCAGATCCAGCAGCTGAACGGTCAGTGAGAACGTCAGACGATCCATCGCAAGACAAAACACAGAAGTCTGCGTCCGGTGTGAGTCGAACTGTTATTATTAAGAGTGTATTGTGATACAGCCGAACACTTAATACAACTCAACACTTGAGCACGTGAAATGAGAGAGAAAGATGCTTCCATTCTTATCACAAGCACTAATGCAGGCGGACGTGTTAAATCCTGTTGACCTGATTTAACAACATGATGAGAAATATTTGATCTGCCAAAAGCAGTTTCCACTGTGGACAGACTCTGTTCTTTTACAATATAGTAAGTTTAGAATAATTACGAAGTCTCTTCTGCTCAGCAAGGCTGAATTTATTTGATCAAAAAAACAATTTAAACAGTAATACTATTATCATTAAAACAGATGTTTTATGGTGAATACGGAAGCGGTAATGTATTGTGTGCTGCGCAGCTCTTATTGTCAGCATCATTCCCCAGTCTTCATTGTCACATGATTTTTCAGAAATCATTTTAATATGCTGATGTTGTGCTTAAAAAACATTTTTTTGTTATTATCAATGTTGAAAACAGTCGTGTTGCACAATATTTTTGTGGAAACTGTGATGCATTTTATTTTTCAGGAATCACAGATGAATAGAAAGTTCAAAAGAACAGCAGTAGAAATAGAATAATTTTGTAACATTAGAAATGTCTTTACTGTTACTTTTGATTGATTTAATGCATCCTCGGTTAATAAAACTATTCATTTATTCCCCCCCCCCAAAATCTCACTGACCCCAAACTTTTGAATGCTAGTGTATCACGGTTTCCACAAAAATATGAAGAAATAACACTGTTTTTCATCAGGGATGCATTAAACTGATCAAAAAGTGTCATTTATAAAGACATTTATAATGTTACAAAAGATTTAACTTTGATCTTTCTATTCATCTGTGAATCCTGAAAAATAAAATGCATCACAGTTTCCACAAAAAATAAATAAATAAATACAATAAAAAATACACTTTTGGCTGTTAGGGTGTATGTAATACAGTATATAATATGCATTCTGTAGCTTTACACGGCTGTGTGTGGTTTGTTTTACTGCAAGGAGATTCATTCAGGGTTTTATTGGTTCTGCTTCTGATTTACATGTGTGTTAGTCACCCGAAAATGAACTCAAAAGTCTTCTGAAGTGAGTAACAGAGCAAGTCTAATGTGTTTTTATGATCGTTGTGTCTGTTTAAGCGGATCGGTCTCTTAAGGTCAGTTCAGTCACTGCTCTGTTTCCACACGGTGTTGAATTTCAGATCTGATGACATCTGAATCTCGAGCTGTTTCATAACCGCGCGTGTTTGTTCAGAGAGACGTTCTGGAAGATATTCAGATATTCGATCTCTGCGAGATTTCGACATTAAAGTGACACATCGACTTTATGACCTTCAGATCAGAGCCAGCATCTCCACTGAAATGTGAAATATGAAATGTCATGCGGTCAGCTCCTTTGAGCCGCTGAACACCGCGTCGCTGTTAGCAGCTCGCAATTTAGTGAGCCTTAAAAGCATCTAATTCTACAAAAAGCTCGTTTGGTTCCAGATGGATCTCAGATTCGAGCCGCTTGAGAAAATAGTTTCATATAATTATCCTGTAACGTCCGGCTAATGAATCAAAGCTGGTTGGTTTTGTGACGGCGTCCGTATCGCACTGACAGCTGCAGTCAGCGAGGGCCGTTATGATTAATTAGTTGGTTTTCAACCTGCAGTTGAAAGATTATTTGAATCTGTTAAAATAGTTCCTGCAGTTTTTAATGGGGTGGAAATGGATTTAGCTGATTTTCTTGCTGCTGGGAACGAGTTTTGATTTATGCTCCTCGGAAGTGGCTGATGTTTCCCTTTTCATATAAACTCAAGTAAACGGTGAACGGCGTATCCTCGGAGTACAGACGCTGTAAAAGCCTCTTTTCCTACACACACATCGATCACGGTCTCCTCACGGCTTCTAGAAACTGGAACGTTACAACAGAACAAGTTAAATAAATGCTGCGATTATTTTGTTGCCAGATCGGGCCGGTTCCCGCCCAATTGCGAGGTTTTGAATTTGATTGCGCTGGAAAAACACAGTTTGGGCGGGTGGACAACATTTGGGCTGGTTTGGGGTCAGTTTGGCGGTTTCTAAACATCTAAACCGTATAGGCTAATTGGTTAAAAAACAAACCCCACGTGTGCATGTAGGGAGACCGGGGAGTGTAACATGGGGTTAGTTGTAACACTGTCAGTTTGACCAATCAGAAGCAACCTATGGTGATGTCATCCATATCATACACTCCATCTCTATTTTGAGCTCACAGGAGAAGTGGCATGTGTCTGTGAGCAAGATTGTGAATTTTATCACCAAAAAAGTGATTTTCAGGTAAGAAAGTAATTTTTTTTATCAAGATTATTTTTTGCCTAGCATTCATTGTAATGTAGATACAATTTATTGACTTACATAATCTTAAGTAGCCATTTCTGTAGTTTAATTTGCTGCTAGACATTAATGCTAAATTCAAACCCACATGCTGTAACAGTTCATTAAAAATTGTCATACACTGACACACACAGAAATTTGTTATAGTGTTATGTTTAAAGTTTCAACACACCCACACCCACACTGACACACACACACACACACACAGTGTTACACACACACACACACACACAACACCACAGCACACACACACAACACTGACAACACCACCACGCAACACACACCCACACTGCCAGACAACACACCCACAATTGACACACCACACACACACACACACACACACACTGACACACACCACAAACATGAACACACACACACAGCACACACACCCACACTGACTCACACACACGCACACACACCCACACTGACACACACACACACCCACACACACACACACACACACACTTACAGACACACACACACACAGACACACCACACCACACACACACACACCCACACCCACAACACACACACACACACAACACACCACACAGAAATGTTAGTGTTATTAGTTTAAAGTTCCAACACACACAAACACCACACACCACACCCACCACACCACACACACACACACACACACACACACATTATACACACACACACACACAACACACACACACCCCAGGAAACACACACACCACACACAACACTGAACACACACACACACACACACACACACACAACACACACAGGAGAAATGGTAGTGTTACGTTTAAAGTTCCAACACAAACACAACACACACCACCTTTACACACACACACCCACACACACACACACACACGACTCCATGACACAAACACACACACACACACCACCCCATGACACACACACACCCCACACACACAACACACACACACACACACACACACACACACAGAAATGTTAGGTTAAGTGTAAAGTTCCACACACACAACACACACCCACACACACACACACACACGCACCACGCAACACACCCAAACATTGACACACACACACACACACAACTACCCACTCACACATCACAACACAACCACACACACCACACACACACACACCAACACACACACACAGAAATGTTGAGTGTTTAAGTTTAAAGTTCCAACACCACACACACACACACACACACACACAGAAAATGTTAGTGTTACGTTTAAATTACAAACACACACACGCACACACACACACAGAAATGTTAGTGTTAAGTTTAAAGTTCCAACACACACAAACACACACCCACACACACACCCACACACACACAACCACACAGAAATTTTTAGTGTTAAGTGTAAGTTTCCAAACACACACACACACACGCACACACACCACACACACACACACCCACACCCCACACACACACCACACACACCAACACACACACACACACACACCCAGAAACTGTTAGTGTAAGTTAAAAGTTTCCAAACACCACACACACACCCAACACACACCCACACACCCCCTCACACACACACACACACACGCCACACACACACACACACACACACTACCCACAGAACACACACACCAACACACACAAAACACCCACACAACACCCACACACACACAACACACACACAGAAATGTTAGTGTTAAGTTTAAAGTTCCAACACACACACACACACACACACACACACACACACACACACCCAACCACACACACACACACACACAACACACAGAATGTTAGTGTTAAGTTTAAAAGTTCACAACACACACACACACACACACACACACACACACACAGAAATGTTAGTGTTAAGTTTAAAGTTCCAAAACGAATATACTATAACGACACCACCACACCACACACACACACACAGCAATTTGTTATAGTCTTGAGTTTAAAGTTCCACAATATTTTTGTTAGTTTAAATTGTTCATTTTTGTTCTTCAATAAAGTTCTTGCATAATCTGGAAAGTGTGGATATTGTTTCACCAAATGACCTCTTATTGTTACATCTATCCCCAGCTAGTGTTACTCACGCCAGTAGTGGGGTAGGTTGTAACAACGGAACTCTTTGTATTTGACATTAACTCACATAATCTGTTCAAGTGAGTTTTATTTGTAGTAGACAAATGTGGCTACAATGTATCAAAGTTTGAGAGGTCTAGCACGAACAACCACTAAGTTGCTGGCCTTTAAGCAAAAAGTGTTGCTATCATCCGCGGTCTCCCCTTCTGCATCCGATCAGCCATCATGATGTCGGCTGCTGCTGCACTTTTAGCCCGTTCACGAGACGTGATGCTTCATGAAGGACGGGTTTTTAGCGTGATAAGGGATCTGATTTTGAACGTATAGCTGTGTATTCAAGCGATTACAATGCCAGAGTGGCCTAAATATAAGTTACACGGTAAAGAGTGGGAGAGTGACTCAATTACACCTGTGGAGGGAGAGGACACGAAGGCTCTTAGTTGATATCAATTTAACTCTGAAATCAGAGCACAGGTAAATAATTGAATCAAAATCCAAACTGAATATGGGACTATACGATCCTGTCCTGCATCAGAAAGATGGTGGACCTGATTAGTTTTGACTGTACAAAAAGTTCTGAACGACACGACGGTAAGCACATTTTTGTTGTTGAATTGTTTGTTATTGTCATGTCACGGTGTGTGCATGAACGCGTGTGAAACTCCTGCTAATTACTCATACTGGACACTTTTTCCATTGAAATTGGCTTACTCTGACTGCTGACACTGAAAATGATGCAGGTGTGTTTTTCAGAGGGTATGGTTAATTTCTTGATTGGCGTTTTGACAGGCTGGCGTCTACCTGGACATTTCTTGGTAATTCTCTTAAATGCATTTGCCCTGATTTGATCTGTTTTCCTCTGAACATTTTTCTTTTTAAATATTATTTTGTCATCTTTATTTTGTTTTAAGGAGTTAAAGGTTTTCTCTGCTAAAATGCTAAAATTTGCCGATCAGTGTGACGATTTCCAGTCCAAAAGCTCACCAAATCTCGCCCAATCCATGCAACAAGAAACACCCAAAACTTTAACTGTCATAATATGGAGGCGTTTTTGCCTGTAACAGGGTTGAAGGCCTTTTTCAAGTGTAAAATATCGAATTGATAAATACATTAGACTCTTTAAAACAGCTCACAGAAATAAACAGAAAAATACTGTTGCAAAATTCTCCTTGAAAAACCTTTTTTTTCTGATTTCAGATCGCTTCCGACCCACTCCTCAAACTTTCCACTTCTCTAACAATTCCAAATCCGGTATTCATCTTCCAGGCGAAACCTTGATTATGAAATCCCCACCGCACGACTGTGTTAAGTCGTGGGACGTCCTGGCTTGGCACCACGCAAAAGCCACGGCTCCCTGGGTCGGCGCACGGGCGCACGGCGCCGACGTGGCGATGAGGGGGATAGGGCCTTCGAGGCGAGGACGGGACTGCACCGGGCCAGCCGCGAGAAGGAGGAGGGCGCACGAGAGGAGTTGACCGCCGCGGAAGGAGAGCGGGCCGCGTGGAGCACACACGGGCAGGACCCATAGACTAGCCAGAATAAGTCTTGAGTAAGGGCTGTTTAGATATTTGTACTGGAAAACAAGACTGAAATACCGAGGAAGAACATTTTTGCAGTGATTAATTATAAAATGACTTCAATTTCAGTTGAAAAACATCTTTACATAAGACAATAGTGTCGCGATTGAGCTATCAATGCCAAAAAATACGTCAATTACATAAAAAAAAATTGGTTTATAAACAATTTTCACTCAGAAATGGCTAGTAATTTAAAAAAAATAATAAAATTAATAACATCTGTAACCATGCAATTTTTGCACTACAAAGTTTGCAGTAAAAATATAAAGAAACAGCAAGTAACACATTGAATTCTACATAAAATTTTGAATTCGAAAGACTGAAATAGTTCTTACTCAATTTAGTTTTTGTTCTCATCTAAGAATGTCAGTGCAGTTAAATCAGTAATATTTCTGAATGTTAATTGCATGTCTTTTAAGCCATGTGACCTGAGAACCAGAGATATTACGTGCATTAAAATGCGAGCAGAGCTGGAATAGCCCTGGACAGAAAGTGGGCGGAGCTAGACAGGGGTCAGAAGGTCAGCAGGTGTAAACATCAGGTCATGTGATGCTGTGGCTGGATCCAGTGTTTGTGTTCAGACTCTCAGAGTTTCCTCCAGAAGCGCTCGAGGTCTTGAGGTTAATGAAGTCTGTGATTGATTGTCTGCGCTGTGGCAGAATGTCCTTTAATTAAAGCTGCTCGTCGGGTCGTTTGTGCTCCAGGCTCTGCAGTGGCTGTCTTTAGTTTCGTGCCCTTCATTAACGAAGGCATTATCTCTCATCCAGACGACTGAAATGTTCTTGAGCTCTCTCAATGTCTTCACTATAGTAGTGCTGCAGGGATTTATTTAAGAAGGTTTCATATGAAGCAGACGAGACCAGGGGAACGTTTCAGGACAGGGTGATTATAGTTAACTAAATCTAGAAAAAGCATTTTTGTTAATTGCAATAAAATAAAATACACTCTAGTCTGTAAAAATACAGCACAGGGTACTGTTTTTATTGAAGGACTGATTTTTTACAGGTGTACTTACCTGTATCTTCAATAGTTTTTTTTTTTAAGATTGAAAGAAATGTCCATAAATTGGTAATTTACTGGTAATTATCTGTTTTTCTACTGATTGATTGATTGGTTGTGTACAGTATAAATAAAACTTTGTTTCAGCTAGTTTCCAAGGCAACATTTCTAATTTTCATCAAGTTTAACTTGATGCTTTAAAATTAAGTAAATAAATAAACATTTAAAAACTTATATATAGGCCTATTAAAAAATGGACAAAAACCACACAAAAAATGACTAAAACTTAACCAAAAAAAAAACATTCAAACAATTAATAAAAACTCTAATTGATAATAAAATTACACTGGCTCAGGAGATTTAACGATCTCAGTTATTTTTGCTAATAATAATAAATCTTATTTTAAATAACGCCATTGAGAAGCTCCTTTAAAGCACTTTATATAATAAAACAATGCAAAATTAATAGAATAAATTAACATGCATATATATCACAATCAACTACAAGCCTACCTAAAAATATTTTTTTTGTTTGTTTTTAATTTACATATTGACAGTGTTTCTTCTAAAACAGACCTAAACGAGTCACTAGTCGTCATAGTAAGAGTATAGAGATATAAAATGCAGCTCAGGCCGTTTGATGAGAAATATTTGAGTTCGTATTGAGATCTCAGACTCGTAATTGCCGACTTTTTACCCAAGGATCGAAATATAAAGTTGCAGCCACATAATGACAGATTTATGAAGTAATTCTATGATATAGGAGCCGGACCTGCTTTGATTTGCAAAGGTTTGGAACAAAAGCAGTCCAGGAAGACTCTCGGACTCGCCACGTTCTTCACTGCGGTGATATGTCTTGAACTTAAAGATGCGCCGTTGAGGGCTTTAGGGTGGATGCACAGCAGATACCATTACGTTTTCTTCAGTTAGATATGGCAGTATTTACATTGGACTCGTAAATGTTCGGTTTATTTACAGCCCTTTTATTCCCAGTCATTCCAAACCTGAGATAAATGCGTCTTCCTCCAATTAAAAAGCAGCGAGTGGAGTTTTATGATGTCGTGGGATGCATACGCCGTAAACTACTGCAGACACGCATGCAGAATCAGACTGACGTCAGATAAGAGACCACCGGGAAACACACGCTTTACTGCAAAATAAAGAAACGCCTCGTCCACAGGGCCTTAAGAAGGTTTGATTTAATCGGACAAAACATTTAAAGTCGGTGAAATCATGATCAGTGTGTCTGTTGACACTGGAAGAGTCAAACAATGCTTCAGAACGACTACAGGACAATCAGCTGTTTGAGTGGGCTGGCTCGTCTGCTAGCACGAATAGAGGGTGACGCACCCAAGCTTATGACAGCATGTGTTCCCGTTTGACTTTGTTGCTGGGTGATCTTTTTACACTGGTTTTCATAATAGGCTAGAATTCTGTACGCTGAACAAAAATGGGGTTGGATTTTCACAATTTGCTAATAAATTTCACAAATATTTACTAAACCATGCGGTACTATGGATGCTTGTTTTTGCCACAGAATTAAAATATAAAAAATATAATTGCAACTTTTTTGAATCTTGGCAATTTCTGGACTTTTTTTCTTGTAAGTTTGAGTTTATATCTTGCGATTCTGACTTTTTTCTCATAAGTGAGTTTATATCTTGTAATTTAAATATCGGACTACTTGTAATTTCAGATTTTTTGTCGTAATTTTGAGTTTGCATCTCGCAATTCTGACTTTTTTCTTGTAATTTCTGACTTCTTGTAATTTTCAGTTTCTATATTGTGTTTCTGACTTGTAAGTTTAGATTTTTTGTCGTAATTTTGAGTTTATATCTCAAAATCTCAAAATTGACTTTTTTCTCGTAATTTCTGACTTGTAATTTTTAGTTTATATCTTGCGTTTCTGACTTGTAATTTTAGATTTTTTTGTCGTAATTTTTAATTTGCATCTCGCAATTGACTTTTTTCTTGTAATTTTGAGTATATCTTGCGTTTGTGACTTGTAATTTTTGCATTTTTTTTCATAATTTTGAGTTTGCATCTCTTCTAACATTTTACTTGCCATTTTGAGTTTATATGTATCAATTCTGACTTTTTTCCTAATTTTAAGTTTATATCTCACACTTCTGACTTTTTTCTTGTAATGAGTTTATATCTTGCGTTGACTTGTAATTTCAGATTTTTTTTCTTGTAATTTTGAATTTATATATTGCAATTCTAACTTTTTTCTTGTAATTTCTGACTTTTTGTAATTTTGAGTTTCTATCTTGAGTTCATATCAATTAACACATACAGTATAATATTATTAATTAAAACCGAGCATAGGGAAAACGAATCAGAAAATGATGCACAGCTGCTTAAACTGTAGACAGCTTTGATTGTAATTGCAGGGATTTACTCAAATATTTGATGTATGTTTTTGAATTTTTCTTTCTGTCCAGAAAGCTCAGTGCCAAATTTCTTGAGAAAAACCCTCTTGGAGTCGTTAATTCCCAAACGTTCCGGCTGCTAATGAAAACAAAGAAATGTGGCATTCCAGTCTAAACACGGCCACTGAGCTCCATTAACACACAAACACTATCACTCTGAACCTCCTCAAACTCCAGACAGACAAAACACAGACGCTCTCACTCCTAATGAGGCACATTCAGCCCATTCAGTCCAAGGATTTGAATAAAAAAACTGTAGAGACACTAATACTTGAAATCAACTAGCATTTAAACATCTCTTTAATAGAAGATGAGCAGATCACAAACTAGTTTAATCTAATTGAAAATGGGTTTATGGACTAGTAACATGTTAACATTAATATCTATTGGAATCATTATTTGTTTTGTCTTACCAAAATATCTCTGCATTAAGGCTGTTTTAATTATTACTTTAATTATATTCTGCCTTACACAAAAACAGATATTAATCAAAATGGATACAAACTGCGAAACGCAAATTCAGAATTTGACGAAACCTGCAATAATTTAATGTTAAATAACACAAATATCCTTTATGTATTTAATCCCATTTTATGAACTAATGTCTGTGCTGCTGACCTTCAGTGCTCCAGTTCAACCATAATAATAACTAAAAATGACTTTAGATAAACATAATATTTGTTAAATTTTTTATTGCTGAAGAGCAATGAACTTCTTTCCTGTTCTTCGTTTGCCAAAAATATAACTTTTTTTATATTAAAAACAAACAAGCAAGCCCAGCCCCGATGATAAAAAGTAACGCAAAAGTAACACAACACATTACTTTTTCCATAAAGAGTAACTAAGTAACACAATAAGTTATTTTTTTTATGGAGTAACACAATATTGTAATGCTTTACTTGTGTTGTATGCTTTACTTTTAAAAGTAACTTTCCCCTACACTGCTTTAGCAGTATACACTCAATATAAAGCGAAATATCTAACCCTAACCCTAACTAGGCATTAGATATCAAACCAGTATGCTGTATATGTGATTTACTTCTCACTTTTAATGGCTGGAAAACTAGAAATTCTGACCATGACTTTACATTTTCAATTCAGTTTTTGAATTTGAATGATACTTGAATTAATGCAGCAAGTATGACCACAATTTGAATTTAAATGTTGGAAAGTAGAAGTAAAATGACTTGAAATTCAAAGAAAATGTTTATATTATTACAAGTTTATCAAATTTTGAAGTTAAAAATGTTTGAAAGTTTATAGGCCTGTATGTCAGATGGATGAACAGATCATCATATTGGATAAATACATTTTTATGTTTCAGGGTGAACGAATATTTAATTTCCCAGAATGCATCACCTGTGAATTCCTTTGTATCGCAATTCATTCAATTCCTCCTGTTCAAAGTCCGATTTTTCTATTTTGTGGTGAATTCAGTTCACTTTCACACTGAAAGGAAATTCTTCAGCTCTGCATTTCCAGCCCTGGACCTTTTAATAATGAAGTAGATCGAAAATTGTTAATATTAGTCAAGCCCTTCAGGAAAAGCGCCTCTGTCTCGTTACAGATTGATGATAATGCACTGATGAACAGAGATCTGGAGGAGCGTTGCAGGAGCTGCAGTCAGAGGCATTTCTGTGCTTTCAGTGGGTGGTTTTTACTTTGGCATGCGAGCTGGAAAGTATGTTGGGATGCAGCGGTCGTGAGATGAGTGATCTGTGTTTGTATCCAGAGCAGATCCGCGCCGCAGGTGCCAGAGGAACTGTTTCATCTCAGACGTTTTTCTGCTGGGATGAAGACCAATAACAGCAGCTCTCGTCTCAGTGCTGCACAAGCTGTCATTACATTCATTCTTCATTCACAGCAGATGAAGCCGCTGTGGGTTTGATGCATGCATGCACTCAGATTGATCAGGGCTTTGAGAGGGCACTCATGCAGATTTCAGCATGAATCTTGAGTTCAGGGCCGTTTTACGGCCATGCAGTTAGGTTTGTTTTATCTCTACGCCTTCATGTGAAGACTCATCACTGCACCACCCCCCTCTTGACAGTTGCATATTGGTGTGATGTTGAATACGGGATAGTATGTAATCAAAGAATGGAAAGGGGTGCATGCAACATAATGAGACCGACCTGGCATGATAAGTTAAATAATAATAGTAATAATTGCATACTATATATGAAAAAAAAAGCTGAAATAATTTTTCAAATCGTTTTTTAATAATACTATTATTATTATTATTATTGCATACTGCATATTATTTAAAAACGAACATACAATTTTATTTAAAAATAAAACTGAAATTATTATGGTTACTTTGCATTTTTATTTAAAGATGGAACATGGATGCCTTTCACAGAATTAAAAATGCAACATAAGACTTGGTGGTACTACTAATAATAATGCAAATGATTGCATACTACATACTAATGAAAAATAAATAATTAATAACATTGAAATAATTATAGTTTCTTTGCATTTTTAATTCAAAGATAAAAAGAGGACGCTATTCACAGAATTAAAAATGCATGATGAGTAATTATGGTTGCTTTGCATTTTATTATTATTATTTACATTTGTGGTGTTTCAGTTTTTCCGGAGAATCGTAACTGTAAGATTGTGGATGGCAATTGCCCTAGAAGTGAAAGTTTGAGCAAGAGGGATGTGATCAGTCATGGCAACATATGTTTTTCCATTACTTTAATCCATTAAAATAACTTTTTAACGAATCTAAGGATTCTATAACCGGAAAAAAAATGAGTTGAAATGACTTGCACAGCCAGTTTTATTGTACTTGAACTTTTACTGAGCTTAAGTTTTTTACAGTGCAGCAGACAACATGCAAATGCATTGTGTACGCTTATTACAATAGTTTTTAATTTGCTGTCAATACAGTTTTGGCATAAAGCGGCATGATTTGAAGCGGTGTGCAGTGAGTCCAGTGACAGATTTAAGACTGAACCATGTTTAAACTGCAGATAAGAGAATTACACTCATCTCACTCAAACATAGAAATAAAAGTTAAGTGAAATTTTGGCTCCTGCATCGCTGAGGGAAAGTTTTGGACGCTGGATGAAACTTAAAGAAAGCAAAGTGACAGGCAGCGATAACTCAGAGGCTCTTCCTCACAAACACACTGTCTCTCAGGTTCTTTCTAGTGATGTGCACAGATTAGTGTGTTAGACGATCTCATTAGCTTCACGTGAAAACAAAAGACATTCATGAAATTAGTAATTTCACTTTTTTTAATCAGAGATGAGAACTCAATCAAAACTCCAAAAATGCAACATAATGCAACAACTGGCTTGATAAGTTATAATAAAGAATAATAATAATAATAATTATTATTATTTGCATACTTCAAACTATTGTAAAGTTTAAAAAAAAGAATATAGGTAACTATGCCAGATCTCAGTCTGTTTGCTGTGCTGTTGTAGTTTGTGTGTGAACACTGAAGGAGCCGTTCATTCATCTGCTGCACATCAGAAAATCTGCTGAATATTGTGTTTCTCTTGCGCGTGAATCACATCATTCCTGAACCTTGGAACAAATCATTTTTCAATATATTACACACGAGAGGGTCATATATTATAGTTTGTAAAGATGTCGACTCTTAGAGAAACATGGACTTTCTGTCGGGGTGTGTCTGTGGGTGAAGTGTGGTGTGTGTGTGTGTCCTGTGTGGTGTGTTTGAGTGTGATGGTGTGCTGGTGTCCTGGGTTTGTGTGTGTGTGTGTGTGGGAGTGTGTGAGTGAGTGAGTGTGTGTGTGTTTGTGTGTGTGTGTTGTGTGTGTGTGATGTGTGTGTGTGTGGTGTGATGTGTAGTGTGTGAGTTGTGTGTGTGTGTGTGAGGTGTGTGTGTGTGGGTGGGGTGGTGTGTGTGTGTGTGTGTGAGTGGGGTTATTAGAGATTGTGTGTGTGTGTGTGAGTGTGTGTGTGTATGTTGTTGAGTGGGGTGTGTGTGTGTGGAGTGGGTGGTGTGTGAGTGGTGTGTGTGTGTGTGGAGGGTGTGTGTGTGGGGGGGGGGGTGGGTGGGTGAGGGGGTGTGTGTGTGTGTGGTGTGGGGTCTGTGTGTGTGGTGTGAGTGTGGGTGGTCTGTGTGTTGTGTGTGTTTGGTGTGTGTGGTGCTGTGTGGGTGTGTGGTGGTGGTGTGTGCTGGTGTGTGTGTGGGTGGGTGTTGTTTGGGTGAGTGGTGTTGAGTGTTAATGTGTGTTTGTGTGTGTGTGTGTGTGGTGGTGTGAGTGTGTGTGTGTGTGTGTTGTGTGTGTGTGTGTGTGTGTGTGTGTGTGTGGGGGGTGTGTGTGTGTGTGGGTTGTGTGTGTGTTGTGTGTGTGTGTGTGATGAGTTGTGTGTGGTGTGTGTGTTTGGGGAGAGCGAGTTGATGATGGTGGGTGTGTGTGTGGCTAGTTTGATGTTTGATGAGTGTGTTGATACATAGGTGTGTGGGTAGTGCTTTGGTCAACGGACAGAACCCTCCAGTGTTTCCATCCCATATTATAGTCCTCAGATGCTTATGATCAGTGTTTTATGAGATGTTTTTGTAGGAAAGTGTTGTTTAATGTTCAGTTGTTAATGTTTCTGCAAGTCAAACTGCTGCTGAATGACTCTGAAGATGAATCTGAGCGTCACACACACAGCAGAGATGGACGCTTGAGCGCTCGCCGGCGTCTTCAGTGTGTTTGTGTATGTGGTGGTATGTTGTGACCTTTGACCCGGTCAGCAGGTCAGCGCTTTTACACCTCCTTTACCCAGAGCTGTTTATACAAGTGTGTGTTTGAGGACATTCATCAGTTTCTGCTCTGAACTCAAAGACATCTGACAGTTTGTCTGAGTGTGTGTGACAACAAGACAGAAGCGTTTCTGCAGCAGAGCGCTTCAGTGTTTGGGGCTTGAGCTGTTTAGTAGTGTGTTAGTGATGTCAGATATAGAGAGAGAGAGAGACGGCGGGGACGGTGGAGTGAGGAGTGTTTGTTTTCACTAGTGAGGAACGTCACAGATCTGTGTGTGTTTATAGTCAGCTCACTGGAGTCTGGCGTGTGTTTTATCTGCTGTGAAGCGTCAGATCGTATCGTCACGCCTGACAGAATCTCCTCTCCTGAACACTGATTGATATATATTGATATATTGGTGTGAAGGATCTGAGAGACGTGGCTGACAGGAGCTTCACACGGGAGTCTAAATAAACCCTATCAGTCAGACGTGACGGACGAGAAACACAAGCCATAGAAAAACAACCAGTGTTGATCTAACAGTGTGTGTGTGTGTGTGGTGTGTGTGTGTGTGAGAGTGTGTGTGTGTGAGTGATTGTATGTGTGTGTATTAGTTAATTAGTTTGTGTGTGTGTGTGTTAGTTCATTAGTTTGTGTGAGTGTGTGTGTGTGTGTGTGTGTGTGTTTTTTTTTTTTTTGTGTGTGTGTGTGTGTGTGTGTGTGTGTGATTGTATGTGTGTGTATTAGTTAATTAGTTTGTGTGTGTGTGTGTGAGTTCATTAGTTTGTGTGAGTGTGTGTATGTTTGTGTATTAGTTAATTATTTGTGTGAGTGTTTGGTGTGGGTGTGTTGGGAAAGTGATTGTACTGATGTGTGTATGTCTGTTAATTAGTTTTGTGTGTGTGTGTGGTAATTAGTTAATAGCTTGTGTGCGTGTGTGATTGTGGGTGGTGTGGTTTGTAGTTAGTTTAATTGTGTGTGTGTGTGTGTTTTTTTGTGTGTGTGTGTGTGAGAGAGAGGAGAGAGAGAGAGTGTGTGTGTGTGTGTATTAGTTACCCTTGTTTGGTGTGTGTGGTGTGTGGGGTGGGTGGATAGAGAGAGTGTGTGTGTGTGGTTGTTTTGTGTGTGTGTGTGTGTGTTTTTCCCATTAACACACCAGCTGGGCAATCACACGATTGAGCTCCGCCCCACTTAAGTACTGCTGACATCACTGTTCTCCGGATCTTTTCCACTGTGTGATGCTGACTGGCTGAGAGTCTTTTTGTGTCTTGAACAGCTTCCAAGCGTCTTTCACTCCCTGCGGTTATTGAGACTTTCAGTCCGTTAAGTACACAGCTGAATTCCGTTAGCGATCGTCACTACAAAACACACATTCTGTCAGTCATTTACTCTCCGCTCCTGTTGGGCCGGTCCCACCTGAAGGTACTTCAGTTCTTATGCAGAACACAGAAGAAGATATTTTGCAGAATGTCTCAGTGTTTTTGGCCATGCAATGAAAGTCAGTGGGGTCCCATATTGTGTTGTGCAAAAAACAATGACAAGATGAAAAATAAAGAAGTAAGTAAATGATGTCAGAACTGTCTCTTTCACATTGATTGTTTATAAAGTAATTTGGCGGATCCTCGAAGCAAATGAAGCAGCCTGTATTCTGCACTAACTTATTTAATATATATATATATATAGTTCTTTTTTTAAATGTTGTAATTAATTTACAAGACAAAGCATCTTGTTATTTTTTTGTTTTTTGTTCAAGGTAATTAAGAAACAGTTTTTAATATGTAAGAATATGTAAAAGTATGGTATTTGGGGTAAAGTCGCTAATCCAATAATTCACATGATAATCAGTCACTGGATGATTGTCCTCTTGTTGATCTGTTTAGATTCAGAGAGTTAATACCAAAATTTTTTTATTAGGCTGGTGTCCACACAGGAGAGAATCACCATATTATACTGAAACCATCATGTTTCAAAATCCTAATTAATTAGTACTATATAAGTTCGGTTGGAACCATAGACACTATATGTTTTTTTTAAGCTTAATGATCTTTACTTTTTTTAAAAATCTGTACTTTTAACATTTTATGCCACAAAAATTTCGTTTTTTTTAAAGTGATTGTATTGAACTAATGTTATTTTAGTATTATTTATATACTATTACAGTAGTTTTTATTCATTTTTTAATTGGCTTTATCATTATACTTTCAGTTTTCATTTTAATTTTAGTTAAAATTTTAGTCATTTTGTTGTGTGTTTTGTATTGTTTTGCCTTTTTAATTTATATTTATTTTACGGTTAGTTTTAGTTTTTATTTATTTTATTTCCAATTAGTAACATTAGTGCTTTTACTTAAGCTAAATGAAAATGAGAAATGTTGCCATGACAACTAACTAAAATAAGTTTTTCCACCTAATATTTGAATGTTATTTTATTTCAGCTTTATTTCAATTAACGATTTCTAGTTTTAGTTCACGTAATAACCGGTAAGTGAAAATTCAGACATTTGTTAAAAACATACAACTTCAGCTAAAGTTGTAGAAGAAAAGGTCCAACAAACAAACAAACCAACCACTTTTATGATTTGTTTTCACACAAAATGTGTTGCATCGTCGATCTTCAATAGAAATATCTCATAAACTGTGGGCTGTTCTGAACAGAGCCGCAGCTTCAGCTCGACGTGTTCTGCTCATTAAAAGCTGATGATGGTTCCCATCACACCCCGAAACGCAAGACTGAACACATCAGGATCTCCATTCAGTCAAACTGTGTTTCTAATAAAGGAAATCCTCTGAAAGCGGCTCAGCTTCAGCTCGTGTGATGTTCTGATTCTGGAAAAGTCCGGTTTGGCCTGGGCACACGTCTGATGAGGAATTAATGCTTCTGAACTCACCGTTTCCTTCACAAACCGTTATAGTAGTTTGGCCTCCAGACCTCAGCCAGTCCCCACTTACTGTAAGAACTTCCTGTTCCTGTGCAGCGAGGACATGCATTCACACAGCTGCTGCTGATGATGTGATTCATCTCTGATAATTCTGGGCTCACGGCCACACACACACACACACACTCACTCTCTCTCTCTCTCATCACACACACACACACACACACACACACACGTCCTCTCTTTCTCTCTCTCACCCACACACACACACCCACACCACCTCTTTCCGGCTCTCGACACACACAACACCACACACCCCTCACATCTCTTTTTCTCTCTCTCTCTCACACACACACCACACACACCACTCACTCTCTTCTCGCTCCATACACACACACACACACAACACACTCTCTCTCTCACACACGCACACACACACTCTCACACTCTCTCTCTCACACACACTTGCACACACACAAACACTCTCACTCTCTCTCTCTCTCACACACACCCACACACACACGCACTCTCTTTCTCTCGCTCTCTCTCTCTCTCTCTCAAACACACGACACACACACACACCACACTCTCTTTCTCTCTCTCACACACACACACACACACACTCACTTCCTCTCTTTCTCTCTCTCACACACACACACAAGCACACACACACACATCACTCTCTATTGTTCATCTCATACACACACACACACACACACTCACGTCTCACACACACACACACACACAAGCACACTCTCTCTCTCTCTCACACACAAAACACACACACACACTCACGCTTCTTCTCTCGCACACACACATCTCCACCACTCACTCTCTTTCTCTCTCTCTCGCTCTCTCATTCTCTCTCTCTCTCACACACACACACAGACTCTCTTTCTCTCTCACACACACACACACCCAACACTCACTTATCTCTTTCTCTCTCTCTCTCTCTCACCACACACACACACACACACAATCACCCCTTTTCTCTCTCTCTCCTCTGCCTCTCACACACACACACACACACACACACATCAGCTCTCTTCTCTCGTCTCTCTCACACACACACACACACACTCACACACCTCTCTCGCTCCACTCACCACACACACCGGGACCTCACACCACACCCACAGTTTCACACAGTCAGCCAGTAGAATGCACTTGCTTCCTGTGAACGCGGTTCGGGCATTGGCCTATTTACTGACCTCAGGAAACACAATCTCAATGTTGCTACGGTGAAAATGGTGTAAGGATTTGTCCATCTGTCACTTTATCTGCGTTAAAGTCAACAAGCATGACATCACAATGGACTTTACGCAGTCCTTGTGTTTTTACCAGCTCCTGGAGTTGAAGTTGGTTTGGAAATTGAAGGAACAAACAGGAACGCTCTCTACTTGCGATTAAGAATCTTTAACATACAGAGGTTGAATAATATTCTCTTTATGGCTCACAAAGCCTGCATTTTATGCAGTTTGCACAAAAACTGTTAATAATAAGAATCTTCTTATAACTGCAGAACATAATACTGATAATAGCCACCCCTCTCGAGCAGCAGATCAGCGTATTATACGGATTTCTGAAGATCATGTGACACTGAAGACTGCAGTAATGATGCTGAAAATACAGCAATAAATAAATTATATTTTAAGATATATTCACATAGAAAACAGCTGTTTTATATTGTAGTAATATTTTACAATATTACTGTTTTTATGGCATTTATAAATAATATGCACGCATTGGAGAGTCAGAAGAATAATTAAACTGAATTGAAATATAAAGAAATTCATTTATCTGTAATTTCGAACTAAGCAAAGTTTATCAAAATAAATGTTAAACCTTTAAACATTGGCTTGACAAAGACTTTTTTTAAAGATTCAAAAGCTTTTAAAGGTTTATAGATAGTTAGAAAGATCCAAAACCATGGTATACTCAAAAATAATCCACATTATGCAAATACAATGGGTTGCAAAGACATTTCATGTTAACTTTAAATGTTTTGTCTGCTTAGGGTTATTACCGTTAACGAACTGTAAAAGCATTTTTGCCAGTTAAAATAAAGCTTAAATAAAATATAACAAAAATAATGACCAAAATATTAAGCAAAAACCAAAACTGAAATAAAATGAATTAGACCTACGTAGTAATATTAATATAAATAAATAAAAATGACAAAAACACATAAAATGACTACAAATGTACTTAAAAATGAAGACTGAAAGTATAAAAATAAAAGCCAATTCAAAAACTATAAGAGTATAAATAATACTAAAATAACACTGGTTAGCACATCACGACGTGTGCACGCCGCTTCAGCCGTAGATTATGAACAAACGGCTGTGTGTTTTCCGTCGATGACGTTCCTCTTCTTCATGAAGTGCTTCTGCTCAGGAATTTCCTGCCTTCACTCTGGTTTATAACGCTGTGAACTTGCACAGGTTAATGGGAGTGAGCTGCGGTGTGAGTTAAACGCCGGGTCACTTCTGTCTGCTGTAGGCCTGATGTGGGATGGAGAGATCATCGCTCACGTCCAGCAGGAGAGAGGAGCAGCTCTTAAATAACGGCTCAGACGCTCTCTCGGGGCGCTTTAGCAAGAGGCTGAAACACACCGCAGGAGATTTGGAAGGGAGTGTTTCTGAGCAGCAGGTCGTGACCCGCGGGTGGATCTCTGAGAAACAGAAGCAGCTGATCCTGCTTCAGTGTGTTGAGCTCATTACAGGACAGAGCTGCACTTACCAACATGTGCTTGCAGTGTTACTGTCTATCAATCCATCCATCTGTCCAACATGTATCCATCCACCTTGAAATTCCATCCACCATCCATCATCCATCATCCATCATCCATCCATCCAACCATCCATCCATCCATCCAACCATCCATCCACCACGTCTCCATTCATCCATCCGTCCAACCATCCATCCATCCATCAACTGATCTGTCCATCCAGCCATCCATCCATCATCTATCCATCCATCCATCCATCCATCAACTGATCCGTCCATCCAACCATCCATCCACCATCTTCCATCCATCCATCAACTGATCCATCCATCCATCCATCATTCATCCGTCCATCCATCCATCCATCCATCCATTCGTCCATTTATCCATCCATCCATTCGTCCATTTATCCATCCATTAATTCATAAGTCCATCCATCAATTCATCCATCCATCCAACACCAGCCACATCGTCCATCCATCCATCCATCATTCATTCCGTTCCATCCCTCCATCATCCATCCATCCTCCTTCGGTGTCCATTTACCATCCATTAATCCATAATCATCGGCACGTTCATCCTATCTGTCCATCCATCCATCCATTTGTCCATTTATCCATCTGTCATCCATCTATCCATCCATCCATCCAACATCAATCCATCCATCCATCAATTCATCAGTCCTTCCGTCAATTCATCCATCCTCCGTCAATTCATCCATCCATCCATCCATCCATCCGTCCATCCATCCATTCGTCCATTTATCCATCCGTCTCCAGCAATTCATCCATCCATCCGTCCATCCTTCCATCCATCCATCCATTTATCCTCCGCTCCATCTAATCATCCATCCATCCATCCATCCATCCATCCATCCATCAATTCATCCATCCATCAATTCATCAGTCCATCCGTCAATTCATCCATCCATCCGTCCATCCATCCATCCATCCATCTGTCACCTTCCTCCACCTCCATCCATCCATTCGTCCATTTATCCATCCGTCATCCATCAATTCATCCATCCATCCATCCATCAATTCATCCGTGCTACCATCCATCCATTTATTCATCCATCCATCCTTTCATCCATTTATCTATCCAACATCTATCAATCCATCCATCCATCCATCCACTGTCTTGCCATCCATTGATCCATCCATTCATCTTTCCATCAGTTCATACATCCTTCCTTCCTTCCATCTATCTTACAGCTACTACTATAACCAGCTACTAAAAAACTCCTTTGGTTGAACTGCAGACAACATGATTTGAATTGTTCATGATTGAACCATCTCTCTCTGTCTGTCTGTCGATCGCTCACTATTTATTCATGGTATGTCATGACGTATTTGTCATGTAAATGCTGGATAAATGAAGTTTTCCTTTCTGTCTCCTGGGGTTTAGCTAATCGTCTCACCATGAACCTAAAAACACGAGTGAGTTGTGAGTGTCTCTGGAAGACAAACAGTCTCGAGCTCTGCAAAAATATTTGTTCAACAGCACTGATGTATCTTTGCATGACTTCAGCATCTGCTGCTCGACGTCTCCAAACAATGGACCATAATTCATCTGTCAGCGCTGCTCAAGGACAGACTGAGGATCTGTGGTGCTTTCATTTATTTGTGTCCTTAAACTTCATCAATCCTTCATTCTTACACAGCAGAACCAGTTCATCTGCACATCTGAGAGCTGGACATGTTCTCAAATCCCGCTCAATCATGTCAATGAATCCGATTAGAAATCTCATCTTGAACACATCCAGATAAAACGTGTGACTGGCTGGAATCGATTGTGTTTGAGCAGGCAAACAGATGCCATGTTTTGTGTTGCGATCATCAGCGCTTTTAAAGAGCTTTATGTTCATTTAAAATTAATTTCAGAGTGTCTCTTTCAGCAAACGCTAAGATTGACTGCAGCTGCTGAGAAATCTCTTCCATATGTTAGACGAGGAGCCTCCTTTACTTCTCAGGGTACACACATACACACACACACTATTACAGTAAAGTGAGTGTGTTGCACGTATGGTGCGTCTGAAGTCATGTTATGATGATGCATGCGTTACAGACGGCACAAAGCTGCAAGTTTTGAGCAGTAAATCTGCTGTAAAGAAGATCTGCAGCCTCTGAAGGCATCCGCTCAGATAAAGGTCTCTTTCATCGTGCTCTTCTGCGTCTGCGTCGTGTCGGAAGACGGATATCTCACTCTCCGTAGCTGGAGATAAATATTAGATTCCTGCTGCTCGAACGCTGGCAGCTTTATGTTCCTCTGACCAGCAAGGAGGCGCATGAATCCAATGCTTGCGTCCAGTTCTCTGACAGGACGGTTTAGAGTGAGCTTGATCACGTGGTTTGTGAGACGCTCTGAGATGTTCAGGTGCTGCTGGTTTTCATTTGAAGTGTCCTGGAGCTCAAAGCACCTGTTCAGATGATGCTTGTGGAATATTTCTCCAGGTGTTCAGTCTGTCAACACGACATCACCTCATGTCATCAACAGAGCCGTCAACATGCTAAGTTCCTAAAAACCTTTCAACACGACGTCCCATTTCTATTTAAGTACTGCAGCCTGGTCTTTCTCCCTCTGTCAGTCTGAATTAAAAAATTAAATCAAACAGATTTGTATTGCTAAAAAAAGCTATAAAAATATGCATGCACTCACTCACTCACACACACAATCACTTACCCACACAGACACACACACGCACGGACGCACGCACTCACTCACTCACACACGCACGCACGCACGCACTCACTCACGCACTTTCAACCCCAAACAACACACACACAAGCACTTTACCACAAGACACCACACGCACGCAACTCCCTCAACTCACATCATCACACCACACACGCACGCACTCACTCACGGCTCACTCACTGTCCACACCACGCCCTCACTCACTACCTCCTCCATCACTCCATCCCTCACCCACACAATCACTTACCACACAGACACACTCACGCACCACATCCTTCACTCACTCACTCACTCACTCACACACGCCCACCGCGCACTCACTCACCTTCACACCCCCCCCTCACACACGCACGCACACCACACACACTCACTCACACACCCGCACGGTCACGCACTCACTCACCTCACTCACGTCCACACACCACGCACGCACATCATCCATCACATCACTCAGCAGGGGGGCGACACACGACACATCACTTCCCCACCACAGCCACACACACGCACGCACGCATCACTCACGCACGTCACTCACTCACACGAAAACGCACGCACACACACACACACTCACTCACTATACGAACCGCACGCACGGTCACTCACTTCACCTCACGCACTCAACACACGCCGCAGCACCACTCACCCTTCACTCACTTACCACCAGACACCACAAGCTCACGCACTCACAAGAATCACTCACTCACTCACCTTCACTCACGTCACTCACTCACACCACACCCACACACAATCACTTACGCCACAGAAACACACGCACGCACGCACGCACTCACTCACTCACTCACTCACTCACTCCACTCACTCACCTCACTCACCTCACTCACTCCACTCACCTCACTCACACACACACACCACACAATCACTTACCCCACACAGACATAACACACACTGATCCACAGCACCACGCACGCACTCACGCCCGGCTCACCACGGATCACCTTCACTCCTCACGAACACGCACTCAACCCACTCACTCACTCACATCTCAACAACACACCAACCGCACATCCTCCTCCTCACACATCACCACGCCAACTGCACTATCACTCACCACCTCTCACGTCAACACACAACCCATACAATCCTTACCCACACAGACGGCGCCACTCGCCCGCACAGCAGGACGGGGGGTCATGCGGGGGGGTGGGGGGGGGGGGTCACGGGTGGGTCCTCACTCACAGTCCACGCACGCACTACATCACTCACGCTCACTACTCACTCACATCTCGCACGCCCGCACGGGCATACGCACTTACTTGCTCACTCACTACTCCCTCACCCACCACAGCTACAAAACCATCAGCCGTCGCACTCACTCACTCACCAAACGCTTCACACTCAAAACGCACTCACTCAACTCACTTCACTCCCACTCACTACCGCACATCACTCACTCACTGCTCACCTACTCACTTCAAGGGGGTAGCAACTATCACATCACTGCCCACTCACACACACAATCCTTATTTACTCCACACACATACACACACACCTTTATAACACACGCACGCCTTGCACTCACTCACTCCCAATCACGTCACCTTCCCTCCTCACACACACCCACGCACCACACACTCCCTGTCTATATACTCACTCACTCACTCACTCACTCACTCACACACACAATCACTTACACACACACACACACACACAAACACAAGCACACACACCTTCTCCTCTCGCTCGCATCTCTACCACTTAGCACACACAACACAATCCCATTGAATCTATTTTTATATATATATAACATTATTTCTAAAATTGTTTTACTGATCAATCACTTGCAGATGGTGCTAATGAGGTGACATGGAGTCATGATGCAATATTAGTCACTTCCAGTAAAGAGCTCTATGGTTTGCCATTTTTCTGTGTAAATTGTGAATCTGTAAGTGTGATTTCACCATATTTTCTTAGTTTATATTTTGGCACCCAGTTTGCTAGTTTCTTTCACCATTTTATCATCAGAGTAGCGTTATTTTGCCAGGGCCTGCAGAAAATAAAGATCAGCTCCAGACCTTTAGTCTTGGCTGGAAAGCGCAGGCTTTATGCTGAAGGGAAATGGTGGGTTTTGTTTCAGTAAACCGTCAGCAACTTCTCATTATGAGTGAATGTGATTTTTTTTTAAAAGTTTTGGAATGTTACCATGGTTTGGTCTGGGGTGTACGGAAGTGGCTAGTTTGAGAGTGCGGCGGGGGGGAAGGACAGGCGGGGGTGGGTGGTCACGGGGGGCGGCTATACCCCTTTTTATTAATTAAAACAATTAGAAATTATTTTAAATTTTAAATTACATGAACTACACCAAAAAACTATGAGGTAATAGATATGTATGTGTATATGTATATGATTAGAATGATCAGTATGAACCCCATTGGAATGAATGGAATTTAATTAAATTCTTTTGAATTTATAACTCATGATTGCTCAAAAACAGTCCAAATTTATGAGACCTACATATTTATTTCTAAGTTTCATATTTCATATTTATTACTAACTATTAATAAGCAGTAATTAGGAGTTTATTGAGGCAAAAGTTGTATTTAATGGTTTGTTAACAGTGAGATTTGGACCTTAAAATGAAGTGTGACCATATTTATTATTCTTGTCCTATTGAAAAACATTTTCATTTGTTTTAAGCATAAACTCGTCAGCGGCTCCTTTAAGAAGGTTTACCTCAGGAACAGGAAGTCACAGTGGGAGTCCAGGAGGGGTCAAAGTTCAGCCGTAAAGTCAAGCGCATTTGCAGAAATGACTTAATTCCTCTTTTTAATCTCACTCATGCGTGTCCATCCGACCGGCTCAGATCATGTGACATACCGTAATGATTTCCACTAATCATTTGCCATTATGTAGTCATGTTTATTAGCTGATTGAGAGCCACCTGAGGGATTCCAGCGCAGACTAACATGTGGAACTGAAGCATATCTGTGGAAAATTATGACTCAATGTCTGTGGGGAGCTGGAGCGTGAGGAGGGCATTCTGGGTAATGTAGGCTGTAAAATGTAACCCTCTCATGTGTATAAAGGCCAAACGAGACTTGAGAAAGCTGTCTGTGTTTTAGCGGTATGCAGGCTTTCTGCTGAGCTTATAAAATCAAATATAAGACTTTTTAAGACATGCACAATAAAAGTAATACCACATGAGGTGACAGAACAAACTCATACAATCTCAAAATAAATCAGGTGTCTCAAATTCTTTTACTAAATTAACACTGAAACACTGAAATGTCTATGTTTTACTACTTCCAGCTGCTCATTTGAAAAGATGGGAGACATAAAATGTGCATCTTACAAACATCTACAACATATCGCAATGCAAAAACCATAATGAAAACATCGTCAATTCATCAGCGGTGCATCATAAGCAACAGTCAGGGATAAATGTGTAGCATTCACTGACTGCGAACAACTCTGAAACAGCGAACCTTGTGTTTTGATTGAAACCGTGAACAGGGTTTTGGCTTTGAAACGTGCAGCGCTCATTTATTTAATGGAATCATCAGCTTTTGAAGTTTAATAATCACATATCTATAGCACCATTTCCCCACATAAGAAACAAAATTATGAGATAAAACAGAAATGATGACATACTAAGTTATAATTATGAGATAAAAAGTTGAAATTATGACACAAGTCATGAGATAAAGTCAAAATTATGAGATAAAATGTAGAAATGATGGCATACCAAGTCATAATTATGAGATAAAAAAGTTGAAATAAATATAAGTCGACATTATGAGATAATTTAAATTTAATCTCATAATGTCGACTTAAATTATGACACAAGTCATGAGATAAAGTCAAAATTATGACATAAAAGTCGAAATTATGAGATAAAATGTAGAAATGATGGCATACCAAGTCATAATTATGAGATAAAAAAGTTTAAATAAATAGAAGTCGACATTATGAGATAATTTCTGTTTTATCTCATAATGTCGACTTCTATTTATTTCAACTTTTTTTGTCATGAAATAAAGTCACAATTATGAGATAAAGTCAAAATTATGACTTAAAAGCTGAAATTATGAGATACAAGTAGAAATTATGATATATTAAGTCATAATTATGAGATAAAGTCAAAATTATGACTTAAAAAGCTGAAATTATGAGATACAAGTAGAAATTATGATATATTAAGTCCTAATTATGAGATAAGTCAAATTATCACATTCTAAATTGAAATTATGATAAAAAGGCAAAAAACAAGCAGATATTATAATTTTGTAATTTTTAAATCTCATAATATTTATGACTTTAGCAAGTTATAATTTCGACTTTTAAAGTCATTTTGACTTTCTCATAATTATGACTTATGTCAATTTTTTTATTTATTTCATAATTATGACTTAGTATGTCATAATTTCGACTTTTAAAGTCATAGTTTTGCCTTATTATCATAATTATGACTTTTTATCTCATAATTACCACTTAGTATGTCATAGTGACTTTTAAAGTCTTTGGACTTTTCATCTCATAAATATGACGTACCAAACCAATGATTCAGTTTTTTCAGATATTTGATCTTCTTTAAGCACCAAGTCAATTAATTTTGATGCATTTTTCAGAAAACAATACTTTATATCCCAAGTCATTTTGTTCCTTAGGTTTGTACTTGATGTAGAGCGTGTAGATATTTGTACTGGAAAACAAGACTGAGATATTAATTTAGAAAATCATTTATGCAGTGTAACAGTAGTAACGGTACTAACATGTCACTTTTCAGTGTTACATCAGTGTTACATCAGTGTTACATCAGTGTTACATCAGCGATTTGTGTTACATTTGAACAGTTCATGTAAATTAACCATGTAACAAAATAACCATGTGCATCGTCTTATTTGTTTATTTGGTGTAATATTGAAAATAATATTTTCAAATGTTCTTTAATACATATTAGGTATCAGTTTACAAAAAGAACCCTTTAGTTGATGATAGATGATGCATTAACTAATAACGAGCGATACATTTGTTGCAGTATTTATTAGTCTTTTCTGACATTAGTTAATTAAAATACATCTGTTTTTGCTTAAAACAATGACTAATATCTGCCAGTGGGTTCAGAACAATACGCTTGCTTTCTCTTTGAATGAAGTTGACTCCAAGAAAACGGAAAACGGAGAAAAAAGAGAAAACGGTAGTGCAAGAATAGTTAGTATGTAGCTACTGTAGGAGGAAGTCAACTCATTGAACTCGTTACTGCGGTTTCTTCTTTGAGAAGCAGAAGCCAATCTCATCCTCGCAGCTCAATTTCACTTCAGTTAAATCTCTATCTTCTGGTTGATTTAAGCCTTATCTGCAGCCTATAGGACATCAGGTTGAATATTGAATGGATTTGACTATTAAATGATAAGACAGCAGAGAGCGGATCGATTCTGAACAGGTGCTGATTACGGCTTTCCTGAACTTCTGAGAAGGTCCCATAAGCTGCTTAACATAAACCCACATAGACTTCAGAAGGACTGCCAGTGACGCATATCCGTATCGGAGCCAAACAGACGGCAAACGGGACAAAAGCCACCGGGAGAACTTCTCAAAGGATAGAAGAAAGTTCAGCAAACACGAGGAAACACTTCTGAAACTTGAGCTCATATTTCACCTCAAAATCAACCGAGAGAAATAAGAAATTATGGTAACACTTTACTTAAAGCCTTTATGCATAATGCATTATAAAGTGTTATTAAAGGGTATAATGCATTATAATCATTCATAATGTGCGTTGTAATATATTATGCCTTGTAAATAATTATAACCGAATTTAAAATGCAAAGTGTAACAATGAATCGATAAGTGTTATAATGTATCAACTGTGGTTACAATCATTCATGAGATTGTACAATGCATTATAAGGTACATTACAAGGCATAATTAATGCATTATACATAAAGGCTTTAAATAAAGTGTTGCCGAAATTATATTTTATTTGCATTGTAACATCCTGTTCTCATTAGTGTAATGCAGTTACATTCATTAGCAGAGCTATTATAGCTAAATAAAACTAAAACCATGAAAAACGTTTTAGTTACTTGAACTAAAATAAATGTTAACTGAAATAGAATTAATAGAATTAAAATAAGTTACACACACACATACACATATACATATATATATATAAAACATTTAAATTAACAGCTATTTGCAAAAACATTTCTCATTAAATGTATTAGAAAATAACTAAAAAAATAAATAAATAGATAGACATAAAAAAAACAAAATCTAAAATTACAATAAAACCAGAACTATACATATAAAACACAGAAAATAGTAAAATTATAAAATTAAAAATAATTAACACTGGTAATAAGTACTCGTAAATATTTTTGGTTATTCAAATTAAGTATTTAACCATTTCAACGTGTAAATATTTTTTTAAAGCTGTAAATAATAAACAGTATGTTTCGTAGGATTTTCAAACTTTCTCTTTGAATCAATGTGTTACTTCCGTTCTTAATATTTGTGAATGGTGTTAAAAAGTAAGTTAGGTGAGTCAACATTTACTTATGATGATAGGTTTGAGTACAAAATAGTATATAATGATAAGTCGATTATTATTAACTATTAATTTAATACTGAAGAATATGTGCATAATGTATGACAGTAATGAGAAGCTAAAAGCAAATAAAAGATTATGATGGTCTTAAAACAGGCTTGTTTTTCTTTATGCAAAATATTTTTACTTATTTTTTGATTTAGGGGTGAAATATGATCCCCCCAGTAATAGGAGCTGTTTCCAGATGTGTTTCAGCGCACAGTGACGCATTCAAGCACTGATCAAACTCACTTTTGTCTTGTTAGACACCGACAGTGATTCAGCTTTACAGAAACACAAATCTGCTGCGTGTATGAGAAATGACAATGCTGTTTACTAAAGACCTTAGTGATAATGCTGAAGACAAAAGCGTCTCACAAACAAAAGCTGAGTTTGAGTGAATCCAGAAAACTCCTGGGAGAGAGTCGCAGTGTTCAGCTTTGACTTCTGATACTAATTACTGTGTAATCAAGCATTCCTGCACACGCAGCTGCAGAGAGAGAGAGAGCGATAGGATCGTTCGAGGGATACAGTGGGTTTGAAAGCCATTAGTCTGAAGAATGTACGATGCTATCGACGCCAATCACTCACATGCTGATACGGGATTGTTTCCAAATGGAAGTGTGATTCTAGCTTCACTCGGGCTTTGTTTTGGACTGTGACGTCCATCTAAAACCCCTCAATTCATTTTACTCTTTACAGCACATTATTTCTGAGGAAAACTGAAATTTAATGTAATCAATAGCAATTTAGCGATTAATAATAATAATAATAGCAATAATAATAATAATTAGATAGTCAAAATAATAATAATAGCAGTAATAATAATAGTACATAATAATATAATAATATCATAATAATAGCAATAATAGCAATATAAAATTCAATAATAATAAAAGAATATGAATACGAATATCTAAAATAATAATAATAATAGTGTATTAAAACTAAAATAATGGCAATAATAATTTAAATATAATAGTACAAATAATATTAATAGCAGTAATATAATAATAAATTAATAATAATAATTTATACATCGTAAAAATAATAATAATAGCAGTGGTGTTAATAATAATAATAATCGCACATATATAATATAATAGCAGTAAAATAATAGCAATAGCCAATAATAATAGCAATCATAATAATAATAATCAAAATATAATACAAAAGAATAAGAATAAGAATAGCAGTAATAATATAATAATAATAGTAATATAATACCAAAACAATCAGCCGTAATTAATACTAATCTAATCATAATAATAATAATAGCAATAAATAAATAAGCAATAATAATAACAATAATAGTAAAAATAAGAATAATAGCCAGTAATAATAATATAATATACAATAATAAGAATAGCAGTAAAAATAATAAAATAATAGTAATAAATAATAACAATAACAATGCCCGTATAATAAATAATAATAATAATAATAATAATAATAATAGTAATAAAATAACAATAACACTAATAATAATAGCCGTAATAAAATAATTAATAATAGTTGGACTTAATAATAACAAACTAACAATAAAATAATAGCGTAATAATAAAAATAATAATAGAATTATTATACTATACTAACAATAATACGAATAGCAGTAATAATCATAAAATCGTAATAATAATAACAAAAGTAATTATCGTAAATAATAATAATAATAATAATAATAAAATAATAAAAATAATAATAAATAACAATAATAATAATAGCCGAATAATAATAATAAATAATAGTAATAATAATAATAAAAAACACTAATAAATAGCAGTAATAATAAAACTAATAATAGTTAATAATAATAAAATAATAACAAGAATAATAATAGAAGTAATAATAGAATAATAGAATAATAATACTTAATGAGCAGTATAATATATAATAGTAATAATAGAAATTATTAATAGCAAAATAATAACAACAACAACAAAAGCATAACAATAATAATAAAATATCAGTAAGAATAATAAAATAAGAGTAATAATAATAAACGCAATAATAATACCAAAATAATAGTAATATGTAAAAAAATAATACCAATAATAATAATAGCAATAATAATAATTATAATAGTAAAATAATAAGAATAGCCAGTAATAATAATAGGCAATCATAATACTAATAATTTCATAATAATAAAAATAATAAGGAATAGTAAGAATATCAGTCAATAATAATAATAATAGTATTAATAATAATATATAAACAATTAATAACCAATCGCATAAATAATAAACAATCAATAGTAAAAATAAGAATAATAGCAGTGGATTAATAATAATATTAATAATAGTAATAGGCAATAACAAAACAACAACAACAAGCAAATAATAAATTAATAATAATAATAATATCAGTGATAATAATAATAATAGTAAAATATAATAATAATATCAGTAATAATAATAATAATAATAATAATAGCAATAGTAGTAGTATTAATTATAAGAATCCATTTCAATAATAATAATGATGAATATAATAATAATAATAAAAATCATATCAGTATAATAATAGTAAAACTAAATAGGTAATAATAATAATAATCAAGTATTATTATTGTTAAAATAGTTTTTATTTATACAGCACCTTCCAAAATCTCTAGGTCATTTTACAAGTAATAGGAGACGATCAAACAGCAAAACAAAGACCAAAACTGAAGCAAACAGGACAAAGCAAGAAGAAACAAAGATTTCATTACTTTAAAGAAACAGCATTATAGAATTAATTACATTTAAGAAAATAAATCTAATTTAATTAATGGATGGCGGAAAGCATCGTCAAAATATATATTTTTTCTTGCCAAAATATATTTTGAATATATGCTAAATATATGTTGTAAACAGTGAAGCGCAATTAAATGTATTTCTGAAATTTAAAATATATGTAGATTCAATCTTCTTATACCTATAATAAGGAGCGAGGAGACGAGGAATATACGAAACAGTCTTTAATCCATGAGACACAGAGTGCATCAACACAGGAGACAGCAGAAACACATCCACGTAACGAGTAGACCAGACAAAAGGGAACCTGAACAGGCAGGAACTTAAATACAAGGGTAATTAATAGAACACAGCTGAACGGGATCATAATTAAACTAAACAAGGACAGGAAAATGACCATATAAGGAAACACAGAAAGGCACATGAGGAGCAAAACACACACAGAGTCTGACAATACCAAACTATATTTTAAAATGTATTTCAGGGCCAACAAAATACATTTAGTGTACAATCTTACAGTAGATAGATTTAGGCTTTCTTCATTATTTATTTTTATTCAGATGTTCACATGCCGTATAGACAGCAAAGTGTTTCTTCAGATGTGACATATGCGAATGCCTTTTCTTGGATTGAAATATATGGAGGGCAAAAAATATTTATATTTTTAAATGCTTTTGCATTGAAGGTGGTGGAGGAAGTGATTACACTCTGATGTAAAATCCTGAAGACAAACATGTTTTTCTCTTGAATAACGTCAGGAACATGAATTAATAGTCCATTTTCATGTCATGTTAAAGTTCAGAACCGGACTGGACTCAGAAACTCAGAAACAATATGGCATGATGTTTGGATTCCTGTGTGTGTGTGTGTTTCTTTGTGTTTGTTTGTGTGTGTGTGTGTGTGTGTGTTTGTTTGTGTGTATTTGAGGGTGCGTGTGTGTGTGTGTGTGTGTGTGTGTGTGAGAGAGAGTGTGTGTTTGTGTGTGTGTGTTTGTTTGTGTGTTGTTTGGTGGGTGTGTGTGTGTGTGTGTGATTGTGTTTGTGTGTGATTGTGTGTGTGTGTGAGAGTGTGTGTGTTTATGTGTGTGTGTGTGTTTCTTTGTGTTGTTGTTTGTGTGTGTGGTTTGGGTGTGTTTGGGTGTGTGTTTTGTGGGTTTGTGTGTGTGTGTGTGTGAGAGAAGTGTGTGTGTGTGTGTGTGTGTTCTGAGTGTGTGTGTGTGTAGTGTTGGTGTGTGTGTGTGTGTGTGTGTGTGTTGTGAGTGCGTGTGGTTTGTGTGTGTGTGTGTGTGGGAGTGTGTGGTGTGTGGGTTTCTGGTTTCTGTGGTTTGTGTGTGTGTGTGTGTGTTTGTTGGTGTGTGTGTGTTTGTGTGTGTTTGTATTTGTTTTTGTTTGTGTGTGTGTGTGTTTTTTTGTGTGTGTGTTTGTGTGTTTGTGTGTGTGTGTGAGTGTGTGTGTTGTGTGTGTGTGTGTGGGGGTGTTTCTGTGTGTGTGTGTGTGTGTGGGGTATGTTTGTTTGGGTCGTGTGTGTGGTGTGTTTGTGTGTGTGTGTTTGTGGGTGTGTGGTGTGTGTATTGGTGGTGTTTTGTGTGATGTGTGTTGTTTTTTGTGGTGTGGTGTGTGTGTTGGTGTGTTGTGGTTGTGTGTGCGTGCGTGTGTGAGTGCCCAGTGTTTGTGCTGTGGTGTGTTTTGTCTGTGTGTGTGTGAGTGTGTGTGTTTTGTGTGTGTGTGTGTGAGTGTGTGCTGTAGTAGTGGGGTTTTATTGCGACTTACACCAGTAGATGGCGACAAGTGACTGCATTAAAAGTGAGTATTGAATCATTCATTCAATCGATTCCTTCAAACACACTGATTTATTCTGAAAAAAATACTGATATCGTTACGAATCTACTTTAATAATCATCTGGAATGTTTTTCCTGAAACATTTTAGTTGGATGTTCAGCTAACTTTTTTTTTTTAATAAAATGTATCTAATTGTTTCAGAATTTTCATAGAACATTCAAAAGTAACATTTCCCAAATGGTTGCAAAATGATAAAATGGAATGTTTCCTTAATGTTCACAGCACAAAAAAAATTTATGAAATAAAACAAATAAAAAACAATTTATAATTTACTCTTTGACCGTGCAGAGAACATTCAGAAATAACGTTTTCATAACTTAATGGTAACGTAAGCAAAACGCTCTTAGAGCATCTTTTTGTCAGCTGGGATTGTGTCTAAAACGTAAGTTTCTGAATATTAACTTCTGGTTTATTTAACTGCAGTATGGTTCTGCCTCGTTGCTTGCTCCAACAATTGTTTTGGAATCCGTATCAGATGCTTTGACACTCTGAATCTCTGCTGTAAACACTACAGAGGCTTTTTGGGACTCTCATTGGCTTCTCCTTGCTTATTTATATCCTTTTCTGTTGAACGTTTGTATGAAATAATAAATAGCTAACATAGAATTTCAATATGGGGAAATTTCAGGTACAGTTTTGTCAATTTTAGTGGCATTTTTGCCGCAAACTCCTTTTAATGTTTCAGAATCTTTCATCAAAATGTATATAATGTAATTTGCTCTATAAATGATCATTAACTAATGCTTATATAACTGCTCTGCATTTAAGTATATACAGTGGGGCAAAAAAGTATTTAGTCAGCCACCAATTGTGCAAGTTCTCCCACTTAAAAAGATGAGAGAGGCCTGTAATTTTCATCATAGGTATACCTCAACTATGAGAGACAAAATGAGAAAAAAAAATCCAGAAAATCACATTGTAGGATTTTTAAAGAATTAATTGGTAAATTCCTCGGTAAAATAAGTATTTGGTCACCTACAAACAAGAAAGATTTCTGGCCCTCACAGACCTGTAACAACTTCTTTAAGAGGCTCCTCTGTCATCCACTCGTTACCTGTATTAATGGCATCTGTTTGAACTCGTTATCAGTATAAAAGACACCTGTCCACAACCTCAAACAGTCACACTCCAAACGCCACCAAAGAGCTGTCAAAGGACACCAGAAACAAAATAGTAGACCTGCACCAGGCTGGGAAGACAATCTGCAATAGGTAAGCAGCTTGGTATGAAGAAATCAACTGTGGGAGCAATTAAAATGGAAGTCATACAAGACCACTGATAATCTCCCTCGATCTGGGGCTCCACGCAAGTTCTCACCCCGTGGGGTCAAAATGATCAAAAGAACTGTAAGCAAAAATCCCAGAACCACACGGGGGGGCCTAGTGAATGACCTGCAGAGAGCTGGGACCAAAGTAACAAAAGGCTACCATCAGTAACACACTGCGCCGCCAGGACTCAAATCCTGCAGTGCCAGACGTGTTCCCCTGCTTAAGCCAGTACATGTCCAGGCCCGTCTGAGTTTGCTAGAGAGCATTTGATGATCCAGAAGAGGATTGGGAGAAAGTCATATGGTCAGATGAAACCAAAATAAAACTTTTTGGTAAAAACTCAACTTGTCGTTTGGAGGAGAAAGAAGGAAAGAATGCTGAGTTGCATTCCAAAGAACACCAAAACTACTGTGAAGCATGGGGGTGGAAACAACATGCTTTGGTGCTGTTTTTCTGCAAAGGGACCAGGAAAACTGATCCGTGTAAACGAAAGAATGAATGGGGCATGTATCGTGAGATTTTGAGTGAAAACCTCCTTCCATCAGCAAGGGCATGGAAGATGAAACGTGGCTGGGTCTTTCAACATGACAATGATCCCAAACACACCACACGGGCAACGAAGGAGTGGCTTCGTAAAAAGCATTTCAAGGTCCTGGAGTGGCCTAGCCAATCTCCAGATCTCAACCCCATAGAAAAACTTTGGAGGGAGGTGAAAATCCGGCGGTTTGGCAACACGCGACGGCCACCCTCACAAGGGTCGACAACATTTCTGCTCTAGAGGAGATCTGCATGGAGTAATGGGCCAAAATACCAGCAACAGTGGGTGAAAACCTTGTGAAGACTTACAGAAAACGTTTGACCTCTGGCATTGCCAACAAAGGGTATATAACAAAGGATTGAGATGAAATTTTGTTATTGACCAAAAACTTATTTTCCACCATAATTTGCAAAAAAAAATTCTTTAAAAATTCTACAATGTGATTTTATGGAATTTTTTTTCTCATTTTGTCTCTAATATTTGAGGTATACCTATGATGAAAATTAAAGGCCCTCTCATCGTTTTAAGTGGGAGAACTTGCACAATTGGTGGCTTGACTAAATACTTTTTTTCCCCACTGTATATAGATATATATATAATCATTTATATTTTATTTTTTTTCTAAAACAGTTTAATGAGAAACACTCTTTGGCTTTTCTTTACTTATTTACATACTTGACTGTTGAACTTTTATGCAAAATAATATAATAAACAAATTCAATTCAAATTAAGGGCATATTTTGATATTTCAGGCACATTTTTCTCACTTTTAGCATGTATAGAGTGACACTTCTATGAACTGTTCTGAGTGTGTCTGTAACACATGGCCGTGTCTGAGTAATATAACGTCTCCAGTATGTTTGCAGTTGAGCTCTTTGGCTTGAATCGGCCTTCATTACCTCACAGCTGAGACTAATGCCATCATATTCATCTGAGTCCAACAAAACCAGCAATCAAACAAGCCGTTATTGGAAGCATTTGTGTGATGACAGTGACACGGGTCAAGCCCGAACCGTCTCTGATCTCGTCTGAAGATCACAGAAGGACGGGAAGAGTTCCTCTGTGACTGACAGCTACATACTGTGTCCATCAGAGGTCAAAGGTCAACATCATTCCCACACAGGAATGAAAGCAATCACTGCGTTTTGAATGGCGTATTACAGTAGATTCATGCATTCGTTCTCTTCCAGCTCTGTGAAAGCAGAGGATTTGACTGTATTTACTCTTACAAACTGAGATCGTTGGCGTTTACTGTACATTCAGCAAATCATTCAGAGACGTTTATATTGCCATCTGAACAGACTACGGGAAACTACATTACGCTTTTCATGCATGTGTTTTATTCACAGAGTGATGCCATAAAACAGCTTTAACAGCTCATCTGTTACGTCTGAATACCTGCTTCTCTGTTCAGACTGAAGCCAGAACCCTTTCACAGCGAAAAACTCTGTGTCTCCCAGAAACATTCACTAGGCTAAAAACCTCAAACCAGCTGGACTCGAGCTGATCTACACAAAGCATATTATTATACTCTATTATATTGAATCACACACACACACACACACACCACACACACACACACACACACACACACACACCAAACACATGTCTGGTTTGCTATCCTTGTGGGGACTCTCCATAGCGTAATGTTTTTTATACTGTACAAACCGTATTTTAATATTGCTCTACACCAACCCTACCCCTAAACCTACCCTTCACAGGAGATTTTCTGCATTTTTAGATTTTCAAAACTTCATTCTGTGTGATTTATTAGCGTGTTTACCCATGGGGACCTCAATTTATGCCCCCACCGTGACACGAGTCCCCATGAGTCTGTGTGTACTTCAGATTGAATTCCCCCCACCAGAAATAAAAAACACAGGTACACACACACACACACACGCGCTCACTCACACACACACAACACACGCTCACTCACACACAACACACACTCACTCACACACACACACACACACAAACCACACACACACACACACACACGCACTGCACATCACACACACACACACACACCCACACCTCACACACACACACACACACACACCCGCACACACGCATCCACACACACACACGCACACACACACCGACACACACACACACCCACACACCACACACAACACAACACACACACCACAACACACCCACACACTCACTCACACTCACACACCCACATACGCCTCACTCCACACACCTCACCACACACCCCGACTCACCACACACTCACTTCACACCACACACACCAACAACACACACACACCTCACACACACCATCGACCCACACACTCACACACACACACACACCAACACTCACACACACACACACACACACAACATACACACACTCACATAACACACACACACACACACACCAACAGCCACACAAAGAACACATAGCAATACTCACACACCACGCCACTCACACACACACAACACACACACTCACACACACACACCAGGAGAGAGAGAGATCGGTGATCGCGCTGCGCACACACAGAAACATTCAGAAGCCAGAACTTGGTGTCACGCTGCCCCCAACGACTTTTATTAATAAATAGCTAAGATATTATATCGCTTCATTATATTCCTCACATCGATGAGTTAATAAACCTCACAGCTTCAGTGTTTGTAGAGAAGAGACGCACGAGGCAGTAATTCACACTTGGCACTGTCATCCTCGCTCTCTTTCTCTCTCCTCTCTCTCGCTCTCTCCTCTCTCTCGTTGGTCGGTCATTAATTCAAATAAATGTGATTTTACTGCACTTTTTCATCTCTGTGTCTGATTTGAAGCGGGCAGAATGCTAGAGCTAACGAGCCGTAACAGATTAAATAACCATCATTTTTCAGTGAAGTCCTCGTTCATCTCAAGTAAATGTTTCTTGTTCCAGTCCATCTAAATAAGATCGTTTAATAAAACAAAGCACTTGCTCCTCCTCCATCTGAAAGCTCACAATGAGCATAAACACTCTCCGCCAGAATAACCTTCTGTGTTTTTGTGTGGAAATCATATTTTAGGCTTTTATAGCATTCAGCAATCGTAATACGCACTCTATGGTCTCAGTGCTATTGTTTCCCTGAAAGTCACACCAGCGCTTCTTTGCCAAAAACACACCGACAGAACGCTCTTTCTGACATCCTGAAAGGCCAGGAGGATTTTGTTGTTTCATGAGGAGAGTTTAACTTTAAACCTGAAGCTACTGACCTGGTGACGGAAACATAGTTCGCTGGTTTTGCTGCTCAGACTGAACTTTAAAACCACGCAAAGAACAATAGAAGATGTGACATCACCAAAAGATCTGATCCATGAGTCACTGTGCGATGCTTGACCGTGATGCAACCACAACAAACACACACACACACACACCCCCACACACACACACTCTCTCTCACTCTCTCACACACACAGACACACAACACACACACACAACACACAAAACACACACACACACACTCGCAGACACAAACACACTCCTCGCTCTCTCCTCTCTCTCCTCCTCCTCTCTCTCTCACGACACACACAACACACACACACTCTTCTCTATCACACACACACCCCCACACACACACACTCTCTCTCTCACACACACACACTCTCTCTCCCTCCCACACACACACACTCACACACACACAACACACACACCCTCTCTCTCTCCTCTCTCCTCTCTCTCTCTCTCCACACACACACACACACTCTCTCGCCTCTCCACACACACACACACCACACTCCACAACACACCCACACCACACACCACTCTTCTCCTCCCATCTCTCACACACACACACCCACCCCCACTCTCCTCTCTCTATTTTTCCTCTCTTCTCTCTTCTCACACACACATTCTCTCTCACACACACACACTCTCTCTCTCTCTCTCTCTCTCACACACACACACACACACACTCTCTCTCTCTCTCTCTCTCTCTCTCTCACACACACACACACACACACACTCACTCTCTTTCCCTCTTCTCCTCTCTCTCTTCATCTCTCTCTCTCTCACACCACACACACACACACCACACACACACAAACTGCTGACCAATCATGATACGCGTCTTCGCTCCAGAATACAGACATTCGAGAAGCATTTAGGGAAGCAAACATGATGAAAATCACTTTCCTTTCACAGAAGATCCTTCCTTTCTTTGCTCGTTTCTTTCCTCTTATTGTGTTTGTCAGTGATTGATGGACGGCCGTGGCCAATCAAAACAGCCGAAACAGTCCATGTCTAATTTATGAACTCATGCAGGACCTGTTTAAAGACGAATCCAGCTGAAGCTCTACGCGGTCGATCACCAGAGACAGTCATCTTTAATAAAATCATAAGAATCATAAAGTCAGCTTAAACTCATGTCTGCTGAAAAATAAATCCTCTCATTTTCACTTCATATTCACACAAAGAAACCACAATATCAGTAACATATATTTACAGTATGTTTGTAATCAGCTAACAGTGAAGTTCAATTAAATATATTTCTTAAATGAAAAATATATTTAGTTTCAAGCTTCATACAGTATACCAAAATATATTTCTAAATGTATTTCAGGGGCAAGAAAATACATTTCTAATCTTACAGTAGCCTACATTCAGGCTTTATTCATAATTTATTTTTACTCAAATGTTCGCACGTGTGTTATGAACAACAAATAAAGGTTTACCTTGGTGTACTAAAATAATTCAAACTAAAATAAAAAAAATTAATGTAAAAAATATAAACAAAAATAAAAACTGCCAAAGCAAAAAAACTGAAGACAAAAACACAAAATTATTCAAACTTTAACTGAAATCAAATAAAAACAGAAAATGTAAAAATAAAAAATAAAAATGCAATAAAACTATAAAAATAATAAAAATTCAAAATGTCAATAAAAGTATAACAGCATCTCATAGATACTAAAATAACACTGCAATGGTGTTAGAATATAAATCATTATTTGCATTATTTTTTCTAGTTTTAAGCATATTTTTGGTTGTTTTAACCATAAGCTTTCCTTAATTTCGATAAATATTTAGATGTGTATTGAAGTAATAAAATCACTTTTGACACTGTAAACACAGTCACAACACGAGCAGCTGCAGGTTTGTTTTTGCCTGTCAGTGAAAATAAATCAATTATAATTCTGCAAACCTTAGAACAGACCGCTCTTAAATTCAGTTTATTCAGCTGCTTATTGCAGTGATTTGGTAGTTTTAAACGCAGAGGTTTCATGACCCTAAACACCGCAGACATGATATTAGTGCTATTTGCTCAAGTGAGCATTACTCTATTCCAATTCTTAAATTTGAACATATTACATCTTTAAGTCATCATATTTCATCCAAAAGTTTGTTCATTACCGATGTGTGCGTCACATACGGGTGAGTTTTGCACAGACAAACTCTCGTTGTTATTGTTGGATCAGACACAAATATGAGTGTAGATCATCATCATCATAATTCATTCTGGGAAATTACACTCATTATATTTGTCCTGTCTGTCCAGATGTTCATGCACATGTTTTAGGTTAATATTCAGGTCAATATTAAAGTGATATATTTGAGTAGTGATGCTACTGTGAAATATAAACAGATGTAGAGGACAAACAGGTTTGGTCAAAGTTCATTTGAGGACAGGGTTATTAAAGTTACCTAAAAAAAACAAAAATAAATAATAACTAAAAAAAAAAATCAAAAATAAAAACTAAAATAAAATAAGATAATAAATAGAAAAAAAAAAATAATAAGAATAAAAAAAAAAATGAAAAAAAAATCAAAAAATAATCAAAATCAAATCAATAAACATAGTAAAAAAAAAAAAAAAACAAAAAATGAAAAAAAAAAAAAAAAAAAAAAAAAAAAAAAAAAAAAATATATAATATAAAAAACAAAAATACTAATATAATAATATATAAATAAATAAATAAAAAACAAATAAAAATAATAATAAAACATATAAAAAAAAAAATAAAAAAATTAAAAATAAAATAAATAATAATAAACCTTCAAGAAAAGTGCCCGTTTTCAATTTATTTAACTTGTTCCTTTTAGGCCAGGGTTATTAAAGTTACTAAACTCAAAGGATTAAAAGCTCACTTACATATAAATAAAACAAACAAATAAATAAATAAACAAATAAATACATAAAGCAAATAAAATATGAAGCAAATTTCATATCCGCAGCGTGCCGAAGAAAAGTCACATTTTCTTTTAGGTTAGCTTTAAAAACATGGGTAAAATATTCAGTTAAAAACAAATGGGATATATTGACAATAAAAATACAAACCTGGTTATTGTGCACTAAAACACATGAGCTTATTACAGAAATCTGAGCTGTATGATTTATGCATGACTGACAAATAAGCAGCACATTAAGTTTATTAGTTTGTGTTAAAACTGTCTAATCCAAATGCATGGAAACTAGACATGCAATGTGATTTACTGCAGTACGTGGAGGTTTAAAGTTGTGCTTCTGTCAGGTTCGGGTCATCTGTAGTTGTATTTTCTCTAAGATTGTGTAGCTTTGTTCTCCAGCGGTGTGTGACGGCCGGCCTCAGGCTTCTTCACAACACCTCCGTCCATCTGTCAGTCCATCTGTGTTCGACAGGAACCAGGAGCTGATGTTTCTGCTAAATCAATCCGTCAGTGAGACTCTGAGCTCTTCCACGCATGACTGAGCACTGTCTGCACTCACGAGCAATGACCAGCAGCTTCTGAGGACGTGGATCGCGTCAGTAAAGCAGAAGTGACAGAGATGATCAGGGTTTGGGGACGGTTTCCATTTCCATTCGTTACATTCATGCATTCAGCAGCGACTTCGCATTCGATCAGTTCATGCATTCCCTGGGAATCGAACCCACAACCTTTGGCGTTGCGAGCACTATGAGCTACTGTTCGAGCTTCAGGAAAGCGTGAGGTTTCATGAGAGCGTTTGACCACAAACAGCACTCGTTAACTAGACAAAAAAGTTAGTCGAGACAAACTTTGAAGTTGGCTTGAGAAAGCCAGACCAGAAAGTTTGAAAAGTTTGAAAAGATTAAAAAGTTTAATAAGTTTAAAAAGTTTTCATCTTGAAAATTAGTAAGTTTGAAAAGATTAAAGTCTGAATGTTTTGAAGGCAATACACTCTATTAGAAAAACAGACAGATAGATAGATAGATATGCTGAAGTTGCTAGGGTGTTGCTAGGGTACTTAGGGTGGTTGCTAGAGCAGTTGGTAGGGTACATGGGTTGGTTGGTAGGGTGTTGCTATGTGGTTGCTAGGGTACCCAGGGTGGTTGCTAGGACGTTGTTATGTGGTTGCTAGGGTACCTGGGGTGGTTGCTATGCAGTTGTTAGGGTACCCGGGATGGTTGCTAAGGTACTTGGGGTGGTTGCTAAGGTGTTGCTATGAGGTTGCCAGGGTACCCGGGGTGGTTGCTAGGGGGTTGCTATGTGGTTGCTAGGGTACCCGGTGTGGTTGCTAGGCACGTGCTTGCTAGTGTGTTGCTATGCGGTTGCTATGGTGTTGCTATGCTGTTACTAGGGTACTCGGGGTGGTTGCTAGGGTGTTGCTATGTGGTTGCTAAGGTGTTGCCATGTGGTTGCTAGGGTACCCAGGGTGGTTGCTAGGAACTTGTTATGTGGTTGCTAGGGTACCTGGGGTGGTTGCTATGCAGTTGCTAGGGTACCCGTGGATGGGTTTCAAGGGGTACTTGTGGGGTTGTTGTCTACAAATGTATGTTGCTATGAGGTTGCCAGGTTAGGCCGCTTAAGTGGTTTGCTAGGGGGGTTTTGCTATGCGGATTGCTAGGGTCAACCCGGGTTGTGGTTGCTAGGGACTGTGCGATAAGGGGTTGCTTCGGGGGTTGCTATGTTGTTACTAGGGTACTCGGGGTGGTTGCTAGGGTGTTGCTATGTGGTTGCTAGGGTACTCAGGGTGGTTGCTAGGGTGTTGCCATGTGGTTGCTAATGTATCTTGTTTCTTCTAAGGTGTTGCTATGGCGGTGCTAGGGTAACTTGGGGGTGGTTTCTAAGGTGTTGCTATGTGGTTGCTAGGCTACCCAGAGTGGCTGCTAGGGTGTTGCTATACGGTTGCTAGTGTACTTGGGGTGGTTGCTAGGATGTTGCCATGTGGTTGCTAGGGTACCTGGAGTGGTTGCTAGGTTGGTTGGGCAAACAGCTCTTTTCTAGACACTACTAACAATGTAATGAACTAAATGATTATCAGACTAAAACCAAAATAATGTCATGCATTTTGGCACAAAAACAAAGAGGAAGTGACAGCATCAGTGTTATGTTAATATTATTGATGTACAGTCATAGTTCTTGTTAATATTTTTAATCAGATTTATTTATTACCTTCTCTGTGATTTCATTTTAATTTTAATGTTTTAGTAATTTTGTTGTGTATTTTTGTCAAAATATTAAAATGTTCATATACACTTTTTTAAAAGTTGTAAATAAAACAAAAAATACTGGAGTGGGTTTTACAAGAAAGTCTTTCTACTTCAAAATGTCATACTAAATGAATGTGTTAATTGTCAATTCTTTGTAACTGTGAAATGTACTCGCAGTTTCTGAGTGAAACATTGATTCTACACCAGTTTTTTTCAATGTAGTTTTTAAAAATTATATTTACGTTATTAGCTTTAGTTTATTTAGTTTCAGTTATTTTTGTACTAGGGTAAGACTAAGTGAAAACGATAAATTAAACACCATGGCCACTATCTGATATAAAATATATTTATGTAATTACTACTGAGGTATGAATATTTTTCTCTTCTTGCAGTGAACCAGTCCTGCCAAAATAAGTTTAACACGGCACAAACTGTGTGGTATGAGTTGTGTTAAAGTTTTAATGGTTGCGAGGAAAAACAAAAAAAAAAAAAAATCTGTACCTTTGAACTAATAAACGCGGCTCTAGTTTTTGCCAAATACAAAAACATTTCCTCATTTTAACATTGGGTGAGTTTAACTTAATGCACTAAAATAACTAAAACCTAAAAAGTACTGAAATGCATAAAAACATGGGACAAACTCGATAACAATGATAAAAGGCACACAACGTCACTGAGACCGGCACCGGACCGACACACCACAACACCGACAGGCGCGCACGCCCACTCACACACCAAGCACGACACACGGACTCCCAACACACACACACACACACACACACGTCTCGACACGACACACCACACACACACACACACACACTCACACACACAGAGACAGACAGACACACACACAACACACACACAGACACACAACACACACAACACACACAACACACACTCAGACAACACAACACACAGCGGGGAAACCTACACACACACACAACCACACACCTGACACACACACCACCTCACTCCTCACACAAACACACGACGACCCCACACACACGCACTCTCGACAACGAGCACACACACACACACCACCACAACGACAATTGCCACTCTGCACAAAGGGCACGACACACACCACCACACACACACTCACACACACACCCAGACACACACACACTCACACTCTCACAAACACACCACCACACACCACTCACACACACACCCAACACACCACACACACACACACTCACACACACACACCACCACACACACACACTCACCTGGAACAACACACCCTACACAACACACAGACAACTCTCACAGAACGTCAACACGACACACACACACACACCACTCCTCGTCTCACCACAGCCACACAACACACACACACACACTCATCATCATTCTTCCCAGCACACAAACCACGACACAGCACACACCTACACTACACTACCCACCCACACTCTCGCTACCACTACACACACACCGGGACACACAAAACAGAAGGCCAACACACACCCACACACACACCCACACGACACCACACACACACACACACCCACATCTCCAACACACACACACACACGACACAGTCAACCGGACACAAAGACACACCACACACTTCTCGCACACACACCCACCCTCACGAAGCCTCATCAGCACACGGACACCCCACACAACACACCCACCTCTCGCACACACAACACACAACACACACACACACCTCTCTCACACCACAGCAACCTGACACAACACACACACAACACTCACACAACACTCACACAACACTCACACAACACACACACACACACACACACACACCACAAACACACATTCTGGTGTTCTAGCAATGGAAAAATTATTTTTGAAATTGAATTATAATTTTATTGACATTTTTTCTGATTTAATATTCATTTTAGATAAAGATTTAGTTTTTTCCCCATTTTTATTCATTTTTGTTGTTTTTATATATGTTTTTTCAGTTTTAGTTGTTTAGTACATCAAGTTAAACTAAATGAAAATGAGAAATGTTGCTTTGGAAACTAACTGAAATAAAATAAGTTTAAAATCAATTTTTTTAAATATTTAATAGTTTTAGTAAACGTCCTACCGTAAATATATTAAAACTTAATGTTTGATTAGTAATATGCATTGCTGAGAACTTAATTTGGACAACTTTAATGGTGATTTTCTCAATATTGTGATTTTTTTGCACCCTCAGAATCCAGATTTTCAAATATGTACTATCCTAACAAACCGTACATCAATGAAAGCTTATTTATTCAGCTTTCAGATGATGTATACATCTCAATTTCGAAAAATTGACCCTTATGACTGGTTTTGTGCTCCAGACTCACATTTTATTTTAAGTAATGACATTTTTTTTTTTTTTTTGTTTGTTTTAGTTTTAGTTACTATAATAACTGTTGTTGTAAACAGAGTAGGTTTGGCAAGAAAATACTAATTCAGTTTTTCTGCTTCAAAACTGATGTTTAATTGTCAAATTTACTGTCAGTTTCTAAATGTGGAAATTGTTTCTACACTGTGTTTTTCTTCAGTGTACAGGAAGGCGGTCTAATGATGTGGGATATGTTCTCTTGAAAATAAAAACAGGAGGATCAGATATTACTCCAGGAACACAAGCAGCAGTGGGTTATAAAGAGTGGTTGATGAGTGGATGTGAGCTGCTGTGTTTGAGGTCCTGCAGAAGCACCTCGCATCTGACAGCTCATTCATTCTTTGATTATGTTGCATGTATTTATGAAACTAGAGTTGCGCTCGGGTTCGACAGTAATGTTTTCATGTTTCATGCCATCTCATTCAGCCTGCTCCACAATATTCCCGTAAGTGAGCAGTGATGGATTTGGTGGTTTCTCTGAACTATTTCTGCTGCTGAAGCTCCACCGCACAACAGTTCTGCTCTTTCGTCTTTCGGAGTCTGGTTTTGAGAGATATGTGGATCTACGATGGCCCACAAATAATCTGGACACTTTCTGTGCTCAGTGTGCTTGAATCCGCGGCTGTTTGGGATTTTTAGTTGTGGATGAAGTCAACATTACATCTGTTGGTTTAGCATTTGATTGTGGAGTATGCTTGAGTTGTCAATCTTTAAAGTGCATTTGCATTCATGCATTTGTCCAAAATTGTAGTCATAGTAAGATGTGTTATTCCTGAGATGCAGAGCAGCGAGTGTTGCTGAGCTGTTGAGGTTGTTTTGAGCTAGAGTTGATTAGGTTTGCTGCTCAGTGAGTGATGTTCTCTCCTCATGTGGCGTGAGACGGCAGGAACACATGTGTTATATGAAGCGTGTGTGTACAGGCAGTCGGGGCATGTTGTCGTTCTCCGGGGGTCTGATGCTTTTCTTCTGCGTCTGGTCTGGAAACACTGTTATAAGCTGCAGCTTTGGATGCATACGTGAAAATGCGCCGCATACATGCTGCAAACAGTGCGTGTGAAAGAGGCCAAAGACTTTCGTTAGCAGCTCAAGACTGAGAGGTCTTCTTTCATGCCGTCTGTTCATATGTTTGTGAGCCGTCTGCCGTCACTCACTGGACATCTGAGTCAGTTCTGGTCAGTCGGAGGAGAAATGCAGCGAGTGTTTGCTGAAACAACATCAACACATTAAAACGTCTGAGAGCTGAGAAAGTGAGGAAACACAGACATAAAACCACTGTGTGTGTGTGTGTGTGATACGAGTGAGAGTGTGTGTGTCTGTGTGCTGTGTGTGTGTGTGTGTGTGGGGTTTTGTGTGTGTGTGTGTTGTGTGTGTGGGTTGTGTGTGTTCTGTGGTGTGTGTGTGTGTGGTGTGTGTGAGTGAGTGTGTGTGTGTGTGAATGAGTGAGTGTGTGTCTGTGTGTGTGTGTGTGAAGGAGTGTGTCTGTGTGTGTGTGTTTGTGTGTGTGGTGTGTGTGTGAGTGAGTGTGTGTGAATCTGTGTGTGTGTGTGTGTGTGTTGTGTGTGAGTGAGTGTGTGGTGTGTGTGTGTGTGTGTGTGTGTGTGTGTGTGAGTGAGTGAGTGTGTGTGGTGTGTGTGTGTGTGTGTGTGTGTGAGTGAGTGTGTCTGTGTGTGGTGTTTGTGAATCCTTTTTCCCATTTTCACAGAGCAACATGAGATTTGTGTTTCCTGAGTCATAAATGGGCCCGATGCCCGAAACCGCGTTCCCACAGGACATGTGCAATCTCTCCTGCTGACTGTGTGAAACGGTGTGTTGTGTGGTGTGTGTTGTGTGTGTGTGTAGCTAAATATAATATCGGACAACTTTTACATTAAATATAATTTGAATTAATTAGTAATTATATAAAATATATTAAAGCCCTTAAGATACTCTCTCAAATTGTGTTCATAAGGAATTGAAGAGACAAGAACTTTTGCAGTTTAGCATTTTAAAAAAATATGACTTAAGTTCACTCTTCTTCATATTTTTAATACACTTTTTATTTGTTGTTTATTTTGTTTATTTTCTTAAACAGTGCCCCTAATGATAAAGAATTAAAGCCATCACACTTGATAAAACCGACACTCAGTCCTTGTGTTTTAAAAGTTGGCATAAATCTATTTTTGATGTTGGTGATTTATTTTTGTGAACTTTTCATACATGCATGTTCTTTGTTCTTTTTTTTTGAGTGCCACACCTACACTTGAAAAAAAAAGAGAAAGACTCGTGAGTGGTAATGTTCAGTTCGTTAGACATATGAAGAGTTTGTGTTGTTGAAGATTTTGTGGTTAACGTTGTGCTGACGACCAGGAGCTTGTGGCTCAGATGCTTGTTTGATGACTGTGCTGTTTGCTGCTTCATTGGATGAACTTGATGTGCAAACAAAAACTAAAAATGTTTCTCTAAAATTAGGATAAAGTAGTATTGTGTAACTGCGTGCCTTAAAAAGATTAAATACAATAATCAGTATGTACTTATTCACTTTGTTAGTTTACTTATGAAGGTACTGTAATTCCATATCGAAATTTGCAAGTGCAAAATGAAAAAATTTTGTTTTATTTATTATTATTATTATTTTCACAATGCGTAAAATCTCAGTCTCGGAGGGGGGGCGTTTACGCAACACAATTTTCAACCAAAAACAAAACATTTTATGTGTTTTTTCCATTCATTTATACGACAACAGCGTTTCGGGGGCCTGAAAACGCAAACTTTTGAAAAACAGTAGTGTTTGTTTCTATAAATGTTGATCAGTTAGGTACACTGTAAAATAATATGTAGAAAAATGGAAAAAGCATGGGAATTTTTTATTCAGTTAAGTTTATGAACATTTCCTGTAACCATAAAAACCCAAAATGCAATGGTAATAAAAATACAGGTTAAACTAAACGGAAAATTCCTCATGTTATCACGGGTCAGACGATGTAGTTTTAAGAAAATACATTAAATGTAATTGTTCAAAAATGTGTAACTGTTCAATAATTCAGTGTTGTATTTAAATATAAACATATCTAATAACATAAATGTGTTGTTTATATTATTTTTACTTTTACAAATAATATACATTAAATGTGTATATTATTCTTTTTACGGACAAATAAAAATTAACTCTCAAATAATTTTTTTTGCTGAGATTTGAGAAATTTCATTCGGTATTCTACGCAATGATGCAGTTTTGCCTTCAGCAACTTTCCCTGAAAATTAAGTTGGCAACACCGATGAAAACAGTGATGCGCACGTGTATTTACAACGTGACATCGCCACCTACTGGCCTGGCATGAATAATACAGCATTTTTAGTCATTTTCAAAAGATTCACAAATTTTTAGTAAATCACTGTCATGTAAACGTACCCTCAAAATGCTGATAAATAGAACAGAGTCCCTGCCATACATTCTTTCTTTTTGGATAATATGTTTCACAAAATATCTGTTTCTACTTCTCATGCTCCGCTGCAGGTTTGATGTTCAAGAATGAGATCTGAGGGGTTTTCGAGGGTTTTCTGACTTCAGCTCTGTAAGTCACTGCGGATAAAAACTCTTTGTAATGGTTTCATTTATATCTGCTGCTGCCGGAGCGTGGCGATGTTCTTCACGTGTGCGTCTGAAGCTGCAGAGAGTCCGCGAGTCTCTGGTGTGGAGCTGCAGAGTCTCAGTTTCATGTGGTTTGTGGATTGAAGCCAAACTATGGAAAGCAGCTCCTCGCTCTAGATATCATCCTGCAGCCGCTTCGTTCTTTTGTCTCTCGGCTCTCACGTCGCTCCTCGTGCTCTGCGTCTTGTAAACTGGGCTGTAATATTCAGGCGTGTATGTGGAGGCCCAGAGACCCACAATGCCGTGCTGTCGGAGTTCAGAGCAACTAAATAAATCCTGAAGAGAACACAAACCTAACACACACACACTCACAAACCACACACACACACACACACCACACAACAACACACCACACTAACACACACAACACACACACACTCACACACCACCACCCACACACACTCACACACTCACACACACACACACACACACACTCACAATACACATCACACTCACACTCACACACACACATACCGCTGGAATAAAGCCACTGCATATGGTGGTAGTAACTCTCTCTCTCTCTCTGGCAGAAGATATTCAGGCAGACTAATTTCACACGTGTCACATCTCTGCTGTGTCTTTCCACTGCTCAGGCCAGACACACACACACCACACACCACACACACACAAATGTGATTTCAAAATGTTCCTTCCTCTTTTCTTTCTTAAGTCATTAATGGCACACTTGTCTCTCATCCGTGTGTGTGAGTGTGTGTGTGTGTGTGTGTGTGTGAGTGTGGCTCATAAAACTAGCGAGTTAAGCCAGTAGTAGTGCTGAGTGTCATGTAAACATGACTGAAGACGCGGAAAGAGGAACAGACAAACCGATTCAATTGAGTGAGTCATTTACACTGGAACCGCTTCGATTGATTCAAACTTGTTACTCGCGTATCGCGAATCATTTGATTCAAATCGGGACTTCAGAGTGTGTATCACGAATCATTTGATTCAGATCGGAACTTCGTATCACGAATCATTTGATTCAGATAGGGACTTCGGATCACAAATTTTGATCAGACATTTGATTCAGATCGGGTGTCCCGAATCTGCGTCCTTGGCTTCGGCCGATTTGCCACTAGGGGTCATTCTACCATTACATTGACTCTCACACTACACAGACTGTTACATGTCACTCTGGACTACAGTTCCCATCATCCATTGCACTTACACAGCTGAATTCACTGATCACACAGCCATCACATTGCACACGCTCACCTGAAAGCCATTACACACACTATTTAACACTCTCTCAATTCCTGTTCAGATCGCTGTGTATTGTTCTGCATTTTCCACTCCCCTAGTGTTAGCTGCATTACCGAGCCTAGTGTCTTGTTTTCTTTGTCTTGCCTTGTCTGTTTCCCTGTGTTCTGATCACTGCCTGTTTACCTGGATTATCTCTCGAGTCTCGCCCTATTGGATACTGTTTGCCCCTGCCTGGACCTTTGCATTGTACCTTGATTATCCCTCTTGCCTTGCCATCAATATACCTGTTTGCCATTGTCTGACCTATGCCTGTTTGTGACCACGTCTCTGTTAATAAAGCCTTGCAGATGGATCCGCATGCTTCCTGTGTTCCATCCGGTACAGAATACACGGCCACACCCAGATCCAGTGGCTTTATTCGGCAACCCAGCCCAACCATGGACCCAGTAGACCAGCTATTACATCTTCGTCAAGGAGGCCTATCTATTGAGGAGTATGTTCACCAGTTCTGTTAGTTGTCATATCAAGTACCACTTTATGATGAAGTTTTGTTTAAGGACTTGTTCCATTTTGGGACTCCGTGAACCAACTAAATCATTGTTACCTGGAGGGGCGTTTAACGGTAGTTTGAGGGACAGTATGGACTATGCACTGTTGTTATGTGGCTCTCCTTTTACTGTGGGAGATGCAGAGTCTCTGCCCAAAATGGCTGCCAATTCATAAACTTTTTGCAAGATGGCTGCCATTCCTGAGTCTCGTCCCATCATGGCCGCCGTTACAGAGCCTACTCTCGTCAAGCCTGCGAAACCAGAGCCACGTCAAGTCACAGCTGATCTCCCTGAGGCAAGTCAAGTCACAAATTATCTTCCTGAGTCCAGTCAAGTCCCAGCTGATCTTCCTGAGTCAAATCAAGTCACAGCTGATCTTCCTGAGTCCAGTCAAGTCACAGATGATCTTCCTGAGCCCAGTCAAGTCACAGTTGATCGTCATGAATCAAATCAAGTCACAGTTGATCGTCATGAATCAAGTCAAATCACAGTTGATCGTCATAAGTCAAGTCAAATCACAGTTGATCGGCACGAGTCAAGTCAAGTCACAGTTGATCATCATGAGGCAAGTCAAGTCACAGTTGATCGTCATGAGGCAAGTTAATTCACAGCTTATCTTCATGAACCAAGTCAAGTCACAGTTGTTATTCATGAGTCCAGTCAAGTCACAGCTGATCATCCAGAGTCACGTCAGGTCACAGCTGATCGTCGTGAGTCACGTCAGGACACAGCTGATCGTCCTGAGTCTCGTCAGGACACAGCTGATCGTCAGTAGTCTTGTCATGTCCTGTCTGTTGCAACCAGATCGTCAGAGTCAGTCTTTTGGTATCCCAGTCTGGTATCCAGTGTGAAGGATGCACAGTTGGAGTCTGCACGCGCAGCTGGTATCCCCAAAACCACTCACTCTAACCCTTCTGTTCATAAACTAATTCCCCTGTCTGAAGTGTTTACCCTGATGGGGATCGCTTTTTGTTGTGTTTGGGCTGCATACACCTCCACAGAACTCCCAGAGGCGGCAGTACCCACTATCAGGTCTGCAGAGTCGGCGGCTGAAGCTACAGTATCTGCTGAGGTAGTGGTGCTCGCTGCTTTGTTTCCTGAAGCGATGGTGTCCGCTGCAGTTTCTCCAGAGGTGGCGACGCATGATGCAGAACCTTCCAAATCGGCGGTGCTCGCTTCAGCTCCTTGCTTGGTGGTGGCGCCTAGAAACGCACATTCAACCTGTTATGTCAAGGTCGAAGGAACCTTTGCCAAACTCCCCTGTATCCTGAGGTCAGTACTGTAGAACCTCCAGAGGTGGCGGCACCCGCTGCAGAACCTCCAGAGGTGTCAGTAGTACCCACCTGTGAACTCCCTGTTTGTCCTGTCACAGCTATGGAGGCCGTCTGCGAATCCTCATCCTGTCCTGTCACGGCTATAGAGGCCATCTGTGAACTCTCTGCCTGTCCTGTCATGGCAATGGAGGCTGTCTGTGAAAGAACTGTATGTACATCCATGAGGACCGTATTGCTTGTCTGTCTCTTGTGTCTCAATGTTCCCCAGGTCCCAGTCCCTACCAGGGAGGACTCATGTTCCCGAGTATAGGCCCAGGGTGGGCTCCTGCTCTGTCTGCTCCGCCATGGAGGTCTTCTGCTCTGTCTGCTCCGCCCTGGTGGGCTCCTGTTCCGTCTGCTCCGTTATGGAGGTCTTCTGCTTCCGTCTGCTCTGCCCTGGTGGGTTCCTGTTCCGTCTGCTCCACCTTGGTGCCCTGCTCTGCTGGCTTTGCCTCAGTTCCCAGTCTCTCCATTTCCACATGAATACGAATAATTTGATTCAGATCATTTGATTCAGATCGGACTTTGGATCACGAATCATCTGGATTCAGATCGGGACTCGGAGCGTGGACACAAATCATTTGATTCAGATCGGGACTTCGGATCACAAATAATTTGATTCAGATCATTTGATTCAGATCGGGACTTCGGATCACAAATAATTTGATTCAGATCATTTGATTCAAATCGTGACTTCGGGTCACGAATCATTTGATTCAGATCATTTGATTCAGATAGGGACTTCGGATCATAAATAATTTGATTCAGATTGGGACTTCGGAGCGCGAATCATTTGATTCAGATCGGGACTTCGAAGCGCGAATCATTTGATTCAGATCGGGACTTCGGAGTGCGAATCGCGAATCATTTGATTTAGATTGGAACTTCTGAGCGTGTGCACGAATCATTTGATTCAGATCGGGACTTCGGAGTGTGTATCACGAATCATTTGATTCAGATCGGGACTTCGGATCACAAATCATTTGATTCAGATCATTTGATTCAGGTCGGGACTTCGGAGCGCGAATCCTTTGATTCAGATCGGGACTTCAGATCAGAATAAATGATTCAGATCATTTGATTCAGATCGGACTTCGGATCACAAATCATTTGATTCAGATTGGGACTTTGGAGCGCGGATCATGAATCATTTGATTCAGATCATTTGATTCGGATCAGGACTTCGGAGCGCGAATCATTTGATTAAGATCGGGACTTCAGAGCGCGGATCACGAATCATTTGATTCAGACGGGGAGACCTTCGATCACAAAATAATTCGAGTCAGATTGGGGGAACTTCGGATCAAGACTAATTTGATTCGATTCATTTGATTCAGATAGGACTTTGGATCAAGAATCATTATGATTCAGATCGGGAGTCGGAGCACGGTCACGAATTAACGAATCATTTGATCGATTGGGACTTACGGATCACAAATAATTGGAGTCAGATCAGTGATTTCAGATCGGGCTTTGGATCACGATAATTGATTTAAGTCATTTGATTCAGATCGGGATTCGGATAACAAATAATTTGATTGATCATTTGATTCAAATCGTGGACTTCGGGTCACGAATATTTTGATCAGATCATTGATCAGATAGGGACTTCGGTCATAAATAATTTGATTCAGATGGGACTTCAAGTACGGATCCGAAGTCATTTGATTCAGATCGGGACTTTGGATCATGAATCATCTGATTCAGATAGGGACTTCGGAGCGCGTATCAAGAATAATTTGTCATTTATTCAAATCGGATTCGGGTCATGAATCATTTGATTCAGATCATTTGATTCAGATCGGGACTTCGGATCACGAATAATTTGATTCAGATCATTTGATTCAGATCGGGACTTCGGATCACGAATAATTTGATTCAGATCATTTGATTTAGATTGGGACTTCGGAGTGGGTTCGTGAATCTTTTGATTCAGATTGGGACTTTGGAGCGTGGATCACGAATAATTTGTTTCAGATCATTTGATTTAGATCGGGACTTTGGATCACAAATCATTTGATCGGAATTCATTTGATTCAGATCGGACTTTGGAGACGAATATTCTGATTCAGATTGGGAACTTCGGATCACAAGAATCGGTAACAACTCATTCGATCAGATCGGGGACGTCGGATCACAAACTCATTTCGATTCAGAATTTGGGAATTCGGATCACGAATAATTTGATTCAGATCATTTGATTTAGATCGGGACCTCGGAGTGAGGATCACGAATCATTAGATTTAGATTGGGATTTGGATCACAAATAATTCGATTCAGATCATTTGATTCAGATCGGGACTTCGGATCACGAATAATTTGATTCAGATCATTTGATTCAGATCGGGACTTCGGAGCACAATCATTCGATTCAGATCATTTATTTAGATCGGGGACTTCGGGTCACGAATCATGATTCAGATCATTGATTCAGATCGGGGACTTGGATTCATCAAATTATTTGATTAGATGGGGACTCATCACAAATCATTTGATTCAGATCGGACTTTGGATCACGAATCATCTGATTCAGATTGGGACTTCGGATCACAAATCATTCGATTCAGATTGGGACTTCGGATCACGAATAATTTGATTCAGATCATTTGATTCAAATCGGGACTTCGGGTCACGAATCATTTGATTAAGATCGGGACTTCGGATCATAAATAATTTGATTTAGATCGGGACTTCGGATCACAGATCATTTGATTCAGATCGGGACTTCGGAGTGCGGATCACGAATCATTCGATTTAGATCGGGACTTTGGATCACAAATCATTCGATTCAGATCATTTGAATTAGATCGGGACTTCGGGTCACGAATCATTTGATTCAGATCATTTGATTCAGATCGGGACTTCAGAGCGCGTGTCGCGAATAATTTTTTTCTGATTTATTTTTTATTATTATTAAACAGTACAAAACATCAAACCATTAAGACCGTACAGTTATAAAAACAAAACAAAAGAAAAAGAAAAAGAAAAAAAAAAAAAAATCCCTAAGATAATTAACTGTGGTTTTACTAAAAGTGTAACCATGTTTTTTTTTTTGCTTTTTTTGTCTGAAGGGCCATATGACTCAGTGCATGATTGTGAAGGACTTATTAGAGCAGCTCATGATCAGATAACCCACAGAGACGTGAAGGTTTTCATTAGGATCTTGTTGTTTGTCTTTTTTAAGCGTGTTGTATTTGCTGTTCTTGCAGTCAGTGTTATATTTCCCGCAGCACTAATGCGTGTCTGTCGGGTTCTGATCTTCATGGCCGTCGTGATGGTTAAACGTTATTTCTGGAGCTCAGTTGCTTTCACCACAGAGCAGCCTCTATATTTACTGGGACAGCTGTGAGCTTTACACCTGTTAAAAAAGACAATTCAACAGTTGTGTGAAACCAGACTCGCTCTGAATGAAGCTGCAAGAAGCTTTTCAGCATGAAGATTTTAAATAGAAGGTGTTTGGTGATCGGTTGAAGGCTGTGATGCGGGACAGCCCATATTTTGAGACACCACTACTTTTTTTGAGGGTGTCACATTTACAGAAACACGAGACCAGATAGAGAGAGATGTGTGTGTGTATATATATACAGTATATGCTACTGGTCAAAAATATGGAATAATTTATGTTCTTGAAAGAAGTCTCTTAGGCTCACCAGTGCTGATTTTATTTTAATCAAACATACAGTAAAAATTGTGAAATATTATTACAATTAAAACAGCTGTTTTCGTGTGAATATCTGTTAACCGGTAATGTATTTCGTGTGTGCAGCTGAATTTTCAGCATCATACTCCAGTCTTCAGTGTCACATGATCTTCAGAAATCAGTATAATATGCTGATTTGCTGCTCAAAACACATTTCTGAGTATTATTAATGTTGAAAACGACATATTTATGTAAAAAAAGTGATGCACTACAATTCAAAGTGACGGTAAAGACATTTCTAATGCTACAAAAGATTTCGATTTCAAATAAATGCTGTTCTTCTGAACGTTCTATTCATCTGTGAATCCTGAAAAATAAAATATATCAAAGTTTCCACAGAAATATTCAGCAGCACAACTGATTTCAACATCAATAATTATCAGAAATGTTTCTTGAGCAGAAAATCAGCAAATTAGAATGATTCCTGAAGGATCATGTGACCCAATGGCTTAATCACCAAAAATAAATTACGTTTTAAAATGTATTAAAACAGAAAACAGCTATTTTAAACTGAAATAATATTTCACAATTTTTACTGTATTTTTAACCAAATAAATGCATCCTTGGTGAAGCAGAAGAGACTTACATTAATAATAATATAATATTAAACTTTTGACTCAAACTTTTGATTTAAAATATTTTATATACATATATATATATAAAGACGTGTGGGTTGGTAGAAGCTTGTCCTCATTAGTTTGTTGTCTGTTGGTGTTAGTGCTGATCTGAGATAATCTCAGCGGACGCATGTGGATGTGAAGCTCAGCATGAATGATTGAGTTTCTCTGTTCAGATCATGTCCTTCTCAAACACGCGTTCCTTTCATCACAGTTACGTCAGATTCATTCAGGTGAAAAACACACTGGACTGGAGCAGCAGCTCACGCTGGATTCATTCATACACACCAAACACTCATCGTGACACTCAGTTATTACTGTAAATGAAGCATTAGACTGGATTTATAGATATGTTGTGTTGAGCTGCAGACGGGTGATGATAGTATTCTCACTCACGCACTCACACACACACACACACACACACACACACACACACACCACACACACATAACTAGCACCAATCACTCACTCACTCACGCACTCACCACACACACACACACACACACACCACACTAGCACACACTACACACACACACACACACAACACACACACACACACACACACCACATAGCCTTCAATCACCCACTCACTAACCCACACACACACACACACATAGCACTCAATCCACTCACTCACTCACACACACACACACACACAAACACACACACACAGCACTCACTCACTCACTCACTCACTCACACACACACACACACACACACACACAGACACTCTCACACATCCACACACACACACACACACCCACACACACTAACACACACACACACACACAAACACACACACACACCACACACACAACACCCGCACTATTCACTCATCACCAACACCACCCACACCACACACACGCCTATTCCTCAATCACACAACACCACACACACACACACACTCTCCACACACACACACACACACACACACGCACTTATTCACTCACTCACAAACACACGCACCCACAACACACACACACACAGGTTTGTTTTGTGAAAAGTGGGGACATCCCATAGGCGTAATGGTTTTTATACTGTACAGACGTATATTCTATTGCCCTACACCAACCCTACCCCTAAACCTACCCCTCACAGGAGACTTTGTGCTATTTCAGATTTTCAATACACTCCATTCTGTGTGATTTATAAGCGTTTTGAAAAGTGGGGACATGGGGTAATGTCCTGAAAAGTCACCTTCTCCTTGTAATACCTGTCATACCTTTGTCATTATACACATTTATGTCCTCATTTGTCACAAAAACACGCGCACACACACACACACACAGCATAGCTCAGACTCAGCTGTTCAGATTAATTAGTTCCTCATTGTAACGAGCTTCAGAAGGACTGGTTAGTTGTGTCAGTGATCAGGTTGAGAGCAACTCTCTAATAGTTTAAAGCAAATGAAAACAGGCTAAATTTGCTCCTTCAGGAAAACTCAGTGAACGCTGCCGTCTGTAAATGTGATCTTGTGGGATTCATGATCTCATTCTCAGAGCTGATTAACAGCTGATTAGAAATGCAGCGTCCTTGTGCTGTTTATCTCAGTAAACACATTCTGGATGGATAAATACTTTATTTTATACATTTATTAAATACTGATTGAAATACTATTATAGTTTTTTTAAATATTTTGAATCAGCTTTTTCATTTTCTGTTTCTGTTTTAATTCTAAAGTTATCTATCTATCTATCTATCTATCTATCTATCTATCTATCTATATACTAATAACAAAAGAAAAAAAAGAAAAACAGGTCAATTCAACACTAAATCACACTAGTTACTGGATGAATATAGTGCAGTTACTTTATTTAAATTGTGTTAAATGTTGATAAATGTTGCTAAAACAGGCTTTAAGTCAAATAGGATTCGTATTTCTTTGATTTTATGGTGCATGACCCAGACGTTTGACAGTATTCATAAGACTGATCCACTTTTCTCGATCAGCCGTTCTTGTTTGACTGAAGGTTCTGGTCTGGTTTCAGTGGTTCTGCTACATGATTCACTGCTGTCTGTCGCTCTGAATCTGAATATTCATGATCATGTGAAGCAAATGATCTTCAAGCCTCGTTGGATGAGACTAACGGCCGGCGGATCCGATGGGAAGCGGCACATATTCAGGTCACGCTCCTCTTTATTATTCCACAGAACACGAGAGAATATGATTATGAGTGTTTGAGGCCATGTTTAATAATTGAGAAAAACGAATCAGTTTTTTCATCTTGGTTTATTTTAGCGCTCAGGATGTTGAGTTGAATGTGGTTTTGGTGGCTTGTTCACACAGTTAAAACTGTCTCTAAACAATCTCTCGTTCTGTTTCTCTTTTCAGAATATCAGAAACATCCCGAACCCTTTCCCTTTTCTCCGGCTTCACATTGCTGTCGTTTCACATTAAACAGTCATTTCATGAATGTTTCTGGTGGTTAGTTTGATCTGCTGCTCTGTTAAACATCTCACCATCACTCTTTTACATGTTTTCTAAATCTAAAACACTAAATGAGATCAGTATGATTTCTTGAGTCTGTTTCAGGGCTATTAAACACTGTAAAAAAATGATTTCTCAAAGTAACTTTCTAACTGTTTGTGAAATTTACTAACAATTTCTGGGAAAATTGCTAGACCGAATTTTCCTCTGTTTAGTAAACTGAAACTAAAAACCACCAAAAACATGCATGCAATAAATAATAACGGAAATAAAATACAATGTTAACTTGAAATAAAGAAAATAGATTAATAGGTAAAACAAAAAGAATATTAAAAATCGGTAGAAACCGTGAATTTATTTGAGGTAATCTTCTAGTGCCTAATGGTCAACCATATCTCATCACGGTCAGTTTAACAGTGATTTTACTAAAATAACTAAACTAAACATTTCTTCATGGGCGCACTGAAAAAATAAATTCATAAAGGAGAGAACAGTATTGGTGATAAAGTGTATTTTGCAAAGAACAAGATAACCGAAGTATAGGACAAATAGAAAAATAGCGAAACCACAATAAACAAATTACTAAAATTGAAATTAGATTTTATTAAGACACACACACTCACACCCACACACTCTCTCTCTCTATTCTCTCCGATACACCGCACACACACACTCACCACACCACACACACACTCACTCTCTATGCGCAGCACACACTCTCGTCTCTCTCACACACACACACAAACACCACACACAAACACACACAAACACACACACACAAACACACACACACACATACAAACACACAAACACATACACACACACACAACACAAACACACACACCACACACACACTCTCTCTCTCGCTCTCCTCTCTCTCTCTCTCTCTCTCACACAAACACACACACACACACACTCCTCTCTCTCTCTCTCACACACACACAACACTCACACACACACACAATACTCACACAACACACACACACACACTCTCTCTCTCTCTCTAACACACAAACACACACACACACACACACCCCACCCACACACACACACACCCACTCTCTCCCTCTCTCACACACACACCCACACACACACACACACCCAACTAGTGGTTCAAACGCGGTGCCCCTCTCTCCCCAACCACACACACACCTGCTCACACAAGCGACACCCGAGGCTCCACGCCTCTCTACTCTTTTACTAACAGCGTGAAATCAAGGAACAGGAAACAAAATACGACTCAAGACAAGCCAACAGCACTGCTCAAGATCGTCGTATCTCTAGCACAAAAGGGCAGTCACTGACACAAAAAGCACCAACTCTCACGCGTCTCACACAAACCCACGACACTGCGCGGGCTCTCTATCACACACACACAGCACGTCACTGCGATAGGCTACGTCAAACACACTCACACACACACTCTATTTCTCTCTCTCACACACACACACACAAACACCAACACACTTCTCTCTCTCTCCTCACACACAACACTCTCTTCGTCTGATCACACACACACACACTCTCTCTCTATCTCAGACACACACACACCGACCACTCTCTCTCTCCTCTCTCACACACACACACAAACCCCAACACTCTCTTCTCTCAATCACAACACACGAACTACACTCTTCACTCACACACACAAAACCACACACACAATGGCATATACTAAGTATTATACAGCGTATATACTAATTAAAATAACACTAATAAAATAACTATATATAGAAGTAAAAATAACTATTATTTATACTCAATTTAATATAAATTTATTCTATTATAACAATTAATTTTCAATATATTGAAACTTTTAACTATATTTAATAAAAACTATAACAGTATCTCAATTATATTAAATTAACACTAGTCTGTCATTTAAAGGGATAGATCACCCAAAAATAGCCCATGATTTACTCACCTTCGAGCCATCCTAGGTGTATATGACTTCCTTTTTTCAGACGAATCCAATTGGAGTTATATAAAGAAATGTCCTGGCACTTCCAAGCTTTATAATGGCATTGAATGGGTGTTATTGTTCAACAGTCCAAAAGAAGTCCAATAAAGTGCATCCATCATAAAAAGTACTCCACACAGCTCCAGGGGGTGAATAAAGTCCTCCTGTAGCGAATCAATGCGTTTTTGTAAGAAACATATCCATATTTAAAATGTTATAACCACTTTTCTATAGCTTGCACTAACTGTTGTACGCGGAAGCTGTTCCGGCGGATGAATGTAGGACGTAGCATAAGAGCCGATGAGAATAGGGTCGTCTCGTGAGGACTGACGTTTGTTTACAGGAGCAGAGGAAGCAAAGTTTCCTTACTTTAGCAAAAAGGAAAACCAGTTTTTGTTTTGCCTCTCTCCACTGCGCTGCCGCATTCGTAACTTCTACCGGAGCCTTACGCTACGCCTGTCATCTTCACCACCGGAATAAACGCAATTGACAGTTAGCGGAAGCTAGAGATTACGGTTTATAAAGTTTTAAACATGGATATTTTTCTTAGCAAAACACTTTGATTCGCTTTAGGAGGCCTTTATTCACCTCTGGAGCGGGGGGGTTAAGGAATGGAGGGCGCTTTATGGACATCGGTTTGGGAACTATGAAAAAAATAACAAAGCCCGATCAGGACTGGCCATTATAACGCTTGGGAATAGGCAGGACATTGTTTTAAAATAACTTGATTGGTATTCATCTGATAACGGCTAGAGAAAAATATCATAGGTATACGATGTACACGGATGGCTGAAGGTGAGGAGGAAATCAATGGGGTAATTTTCATTTTTGGGTGAACTTTTCCTTTAAAATGTGTTTTATGCCATGTGGCAAAACATTTGTTGAATATGTAAACGCCAGCTACTCTGTTGAAAGACCCTCTAGTAGTTTAAAGTAAAACCTTCGCTGGGTGTGTAATGAATCTCTCCCAGTATGAGCGCAGCAGCCTCAGAATGACAGCGAGGCCAAAAGACATGATTCATTCCTCCCCTCTCTTTAGACCAGCACCAGTCCTTAAACCAAACTAACTCACGTCCTGGTCTTTGTGCTCAAACGCCGAGCTAATAATAGACTTGGCTGGAATCTCTCTCTCTCTCTCTCTCTCTCTCTCAGGTCGACCATCGTGAACCAATCCGGGTTAGTGGGGAATGTTCTCTGGAATGACAATTAAACGAAACAAAGACGAACCAGCGCAGTGAACCGGGACAAATGAGAGGTTTAGCAGCTGCCAAGAGCCGTAACTGTGCAGAGATTGATTTTATTCACTGTACAAATACATGCAAGAGCATCAGCGCTTGATCCAGAGCTTATCATTCCTGAATAAAGACAGATCAGAGCTGCAGTCTTCATAATCACTGGATACTGATGCTCTTACTTACGATATCTGTCTTGTTTTCCCAGTACAAATATCCAGACATCCTTAAATCAAGATACATTTGCTGGAGAAATGAAATGGCATGAGATAAGAAGTCATCAGAAATTGATACAGTTAGGTGAGTTTATGCTTAAAACAAATGAAGAACAAATATCTGCCAATGGGGTCAGAAAAATAAACTCTGTAAAGCCTGACATGAAATAGTATGAAATGTCCATTAAACCTTTAGTCAAAAAGGTTTGCATATGTGTTTTTTGTTTTGTGTAATATTTGATTCATCTGGCTTTTATGGCTCATATAGTCTGATACGGACATAAAATGATCTAAATATCAGTCATCTCTCTGTATCTCCAGTAATCTGTCTCAGTGAGATGAGAGTGAAATGCTCCAAACATATAATGCAGTGATTGAGAGCTGAAGAAATAAAGGCTCCTCAGAAGATGTGAGATGTTCTGGAGGCTTGTGAAGATCATTCCTCCGCTGAGGAACAGTGAAAGTAAAGCTTCTGGAAACAAACGCTCCTCAAAAGATCCCGAGGATCAGATTTCAGACTCTAAAACATGATTGATGGAGAATCAAGTAAAGCTGAGCTGCTTCAGTGCAGTAAGTGTTCATCTGGAGATATTACTGCACTTATTCTGATGCTTACTTGATCAAAACCAGTCCAGATCTGACACGAGAAGCTCCAGCTGAAGCTGAACATTTCTACAATTACACTAAAAGAGCTTTGACTGGATAAAAACTCTAAACTATCAATCAGAGACAGAAGACATGCAGGAGATCGAGTGAGAAACAGGTTTAACAACAGAGTTTGATCATTTAGAGGCCTAGAAATCATGCAATTCAAAGTCTAAAACTATTCAAAAAGAGGAGTAAAAAACACATTTTAATGACTAGCTGTGAAAGTAAACAGTGTGGAATAGTAATGAGCGTCCGTTAATGTCCCGTCTGTCCTGATGGGGCTCTGTGTCCGTCTCTGAACAACCTGAGCTAATTAATCCTCGTCCCGTGGCTGACGAGCTCTCGGCTGGACGGCTTTGTCTCTGCATTCAGTCTTGTCTCGCACCAGTGTGAGAATCGGCCGCTTGAGCTTGTTTGTGAGCGAGTTCAAAGCCACGGAGCGGAGATTAAACACTGCTCCTGCATTCGGACGCTCATCTACAGCTGAGCAGAATTAACAGCTTCGCCACGACGAGAGCAGTCATGTGTGAGACTGAGAAAACGAGCTGGACATCACTAATGAACACACACTTACACGCCGCAAATGCTCTGGTGAACGAAGCCTCAGGTCGTCAATGGGAGGGAAAGTTCATCAGGAATACAAAAAAAAGTTATTTTGCTTTTCTGAAACTTGACCAGCAAGCTTTAATCAGACTCATAAATACAAAACCATAACTTACTTCAAATTAGAGACAGTAAAAAATCCAACTATTAGCCTATATATGTGTCCCTGCGCCAAAGCACCAGTTTGTTATGTCTCTGGGGTATATTTGTAGCAATAGCCAACAATACATTGTATGGGTCACAATTATACATTTCTCTTTTATGCTAAAAATCATTAGGATATTAAGTAAAGATCATGTTCCATGAAGATATTTAGTAAATTTCCTACCGTAAATATATCAGAACTTAATGTTTGATTAGTAATATGCATTGCTAAGAACTTCATTTGAACAACTTTAAAGATGATTTTCTCAATATTTAGATTTTTTTGCACCCTCAGATTCCAGATTTTCAAATATTGTCCGATCCTAACAAATTTAACAGCTTGTTTATTCAGCTTTCAGATGATGTATACATCTCAATTTTGAAAAAAAATTGACCCTTAAGACTGGTTTTGTGCTCCATGGTGACGTATTTATTTATTTTAATTTTTTTATTTAAAGTGATAATTCACCCTAAAATATTATTTTCTATTTTCTATTGGTTATGCATTAATGTTAAGGAAACATTCCATTGTTATCACTTTGCAAACATTATGAGAACGTTACTCTTGAATGTTCCGATACAAGTAGTTACATTTAAAAAAAAAAAAAAGTTTGACAAATGTCCAAATACATGAAAAAGGTTCCATGGATGTTTCTGTGCTAACATTTTCGAGAACATCTTAGAATGTTCTTAACTAAACGTTCAACTAACGTTGTGTTTTGGGGGAAAATAGAAAAAAATTGAATCCGGTAAGAAAAGTTTTTGTAACTTTTAAATAACATCATAATCAAGAACATTTCAACATTTTAGAAACATTTCAAAACAATGTTCTTACAACATTTTTAGAACCTAAAAACTTCAGGACGATGGAACCGGAAGTGCTGAAATGCAGCTCGTTTCCAGGTTTGGGCCTACAAATATACTGTAGGTCATCCTGTGAAGAGAGCGCGAGAGAGAACCAGTGTGAGCGTCTGATGGTTTTGTGCGTCTGCTGTGTGTAACGCACAGTTCGTGCTGATTTAACGCAAGCGGCTCAGTAAAAGAGCAGTGTGATTTCCTCCGGGTTAACGGCACGTTTACTTCATTACCGGAGCTCATAAGAGCTGCTGGGTCTGTCGTGTTAAATCATTCTTCAGATTAGCATCTGGAGCTCATAAAAGCGCAGTGTAAAAAGATACGGCGCTTTTTAAAGGCGTGAGATCTCCATCTGGGCTGGTTACTGGAGTCTCTCTGAATTAGCAGCAGTCATGCGAACAGGTGTGTGATGATGGAGATATTACAGTGATGTCTTCATAAGCACAGATTCACTGTGTGCAGAGTTTTACTTTTACTTTATATATACACTCTTAAAAATAAAGGTGCTTCACGATGCCATAGAAGCACCTTTTTGTCTAAATGGTTCCATAAAGAACCTTTAACATCTGAAGAACCTTTCTGTTTCACAAAAGCTACTTTGTGGCGAAAGAAGGTTCTTCAGATTATAAAAAAGTAAGAAAGAGATGCTTCTTTAAAGAACCTTTGACTGAATGCTTCTTTGTGGAACCAAAAATGGTTCTTCTATGGCATCGCTTGAAGAACCTTTTGAAGCACCTTTATTTTTAAGAGTGTAGCTTACAATATATTTCTGAAATCTGTGTAAATCCTGACCGGTCCAGCATGACAAATTATTCATATATTCACTATAAAATTCACCTGAATATATCTGTGTGCGTTGCTGAGTGAGTGAAAATACTACCTAGAAAGGGGTTTTATTATTCAGATTTTAATACCTTTTAATATTCAGCTAACAAAAACATGTTCTAAGGACATTTTGGTAAGGTTTCCATTAAGTGATGAAAACGTTATTTCAGAATTAATTTTTTGGGGGTTATGCAAACATTAAGGGAACATTTTGTCATTTTGCAAACATTATGTGAACGTTACTTCTGAATGTTCTCTGAACATTAAAAAATGTTAGATGAACGTCCAACTTGAACACTTCAGAAAAACCTCAGTGCTTAAATAATCTTTTCGTACCAACATTCCCTAACGTTCAATGTTATTTCTGTATATTTTCTGAATGCAGGGTTTTTAAAAAAAGGTTTTTTTTGGTTATATGAATGTTAAGGGAACGTTCCATTTTGTCATTTTGCGAACGTTACCTTTGAGTGTTCTCTGAATGTTCTGAAACAAGTAGTTACATTTAAAAAACTTTGGACAAACGATTAAAATGTTTCTGAAATAAAACATTCCATGAATAATGGTTAAATTACATTTTTGTGTTAATGTTTTGAGAACAATATTATTGACCCGAAATCTCAGATTTTGCAATTTAATCAAATTAATACAGCTAATTGAAATACAATTTAATTACAGCAACAGATATGCAGTGAAAATGACTGAAGTTTCATAAGAAGCAGAAATATTCCTGCAAATAAGTATTCAGTCTCACTTCCACAGGATACAAACACACAAAACATCACCTTGACCAAAGCAGACTGCTGTATTTATAGTCTCTGTGATTTGTGTGAGAGCGATTGTGTTTTTCCTGGAGTTTATCAGACAAACTCAAACTCCACACTCTCAGTCACAGGAGCTGAACACAGATCACGTGTGCTTTGATGTCATACTGGATCTTTATGATCAGATGAAGCTCTCCTGTCCTCTCTGAGCGTGACACGGGAAGCAGTTTTCTGCTTAATGCCACATGATTTCCTGCCGGCAGGAGAGACTCATATAACTAGAGTTAGAGAGCCGTGTCTAATCCCCACGGCTGCAGAAAAATCATATTTCTGCTGTAAAACATGACATGTGCAGTGATTCTGGCAGATGATTCACTGTGGAGCCAGTCGTTTTTCTTTTCTCCAGAGACGCCCACAGCTTACTATCTGCACTCGTTTGGGGGATTTGAAGATTTCATGTGCTCTGTTTTCACTGCAGATGGAAAAACGGCCCACAGAGCATCCGGAGGGCATGTGACACGTCCCGCTGGAGTTTATCATCTGCTTAACCTGGAGTTATCCAGTCTGAACCGCAATCACTCCTCTAGCTGCTGTTATCACTAAACACACACACACAGTTCCTGCTGGAGTCCTTTCATACACCCACACTAGATAAAAACACTGCACACTGAACATTAGACACTGCGCGCTACACACTGGACACTACACACTAGACACTGCATACTACACACTAGACACTGCATACTAGACACTGTGTACTACACACTTTAAAGTGACGTGACGTGACATGTGGCCAAGTATGGTTTCCCATACTAGGAATTAGTGCTCTGCATTTAACCCATCCAAAGTGCACACACACACAGCAGTGAACACACACCCGGAGCAGTGGGCAGCCATTTATGCTGCAGCGCCCGGGGAGCAGTTAGGGGTACAGTGCCTTGCTCAAGGGCACCTCAGTCGTGATATTGAAGGTGGGAGAGAGTGCTGTACATTCACTCCCCCCACCTACAATCTCTGCTGGTATGAGACTCGAACCCACAACCTTTGAGTCACGAGTCCGACTCTCTAACCATCAGGTCATGACTTAACTACACTGCATACTACACACTGTACACTGCATACTACATAATACACACTAGAGTGAGCGCCAGCCCGTACAAACTTTGGGGGGCATTTGCATTTCTAAAGGGGGCTTGGTAGAAATCGCGTTCAGGGGACATGGTGGTGTGCTTACCTAGGTGGCCGGGTACACACCACACACTGCACACTACACCGCAAACTACACACTAGACACTGCACACTACACACCGCAAACTAGACACTAGACACTGCACACTAGACAATACACACCCCAAACTATGCAGTACACACTGCATGCTACACACTAGACACTAAACACCACAAACTACACACTACACAGTACACACTGCATGCTACACACTAGACACTAAACACCACAAACTACACACTACACACTGCACACTACGCAGTACACACTACTCACTACACACTAGACACTACAGACAGCAAACTACACACAAGACACTACAGACAGCAAACTACACACTAGAAACTGCAGACTGCACACTACAAACTGCACACTGCACACTACACAAACTACACACTGCACACTAAAGACTGCGCACTACAAACTACATACTACAAACTACACAGTATGCACTACCAACAGGGAATGGATCAATACCTAAGAAATAAGCTGTCTTTTATACCACACCACAACACACACACACACACACAATGCAAGAGTGCAGGGCTTGTTGACATCAGAAGTAAAACTAAGGGGAGGGGCGGTGTATTGCTGGCCACATTGGTCTATAAATACAGTATTAGTATTTAAATCAACCAGCAGATAACACTGGTCAACCACTAGTTCATACAGTCTGATGTGGCAAAACATATACTTGTCCAATTGTTTTTAGCATAGTAATTCATTTTGAAGCTTATTAATCAAGTGCTTTTACCATATGAACAATTATAAGCCCTTCTAGATGGACTTATCACTCACTCAGCAACAACTAACACACATGAAAATACATTCAGGTCAGTGGATGTTGAATATATGAGTAATTCATCATGCTGGAGCGGTCAGGATTTACACTCCTGTCAGAAACATGTCCGAACTCCAGCGTTCAGAATCTCTCCAAAATCCCAGATCCACTGTGACAGACTTTACTACAGACCTAAGGTTATGACGGCTGTTTATGACAGCAAATATCTAAACACATGACTCCTAAAATGATTTACCAACTGTTTTCCTCAGGACACCTCAAAATTTACCGCAGTTTCAAACCTTCCTTCAAACTCACAAACTCACTCTTTTGCACTGCATTTTTGTGTTCATAAATGCTCATGAATGCAGTGCAAAAGTAAATAGTCATTATGCATTTATATGCACTGCGCAGGTGTGTTTGAAATGAACTTCCTGAACTGCTGCACATCTACAAATACTCCTCATGAATGAGTTCAGAGCTGCTGAAACTCATGACGGGAGGAATTTCAACATCCATCGCAATGCTCAGGATGAACCGCAAACCCTGAGACACAAACCACACAGAAAGAGATGGACAGGAGGAGAAGAGATGATGTGATGAAGTGAAAAACTGAAACGATTATCCACTACCCCCCCCCCCCACCCTTCCCCCCCCCCACCCCACACACTCATCCAAACACACACACACACACACAGTATATTATTTACTATTCACCTGTTCGGGTTCACCAAAACTCATTTCATAATCGTGTGGGTGAAAGTGTTCCAAAACTGTTTTTTTTTTTAAAGGTTTGTTTCGTTCTTTTTACAGTTTTTCTCGATGCCCTAAACACTATCACCAGGCTTTGAACTAAAATTCTAAACCATAACGCCATTTATCAAAAGCTCACCAATTTCCCTAAACTATAAACACTATTCCCCTTTTTGACACATGAATCAGATTTGTTGAACTGTTACTGCAAAACTCTACACACAAATCTCTTCAGTTCTCATTGCCTAGACCATGTTGTCATTTAGAAAGCACTAGCATTCAATATTGTTCACTCAAGTCTGCAAAGTTTGAGCTCAATTAGCACACAATTACCAAAGTGGGAACACTAGGAGTCAAAATTTATCACACACTAATCAGAACCTTCAGTAGATAGATAAAAGAGCCCAAGTCAGTTCATTCAGTTTTGGAAAAATGGATCCAGAGAGATGTGATTGAAAAGGTCGAGGACACCAGAGAGGAGGAGGAGGAGGATGAGCAAGAGCAGTAAGGAGTGGAGAAGAGGAGGAGGAGGAGGAGGAGGAGGAGGAGGAGGAGGAGGAGGAGGATGAGGGTCAAGGAGACAAGCAGTCTCAAATGAAATTCGTGCCACTAGTTGACCAAGTCCTTGTCCATGGTATGACTATGAGAGAGGCTGGGCAACAAGTACAGCCAAATTTGAGTCGCTTCACCGTCGCCTCCATCAGAACCTTCAGGGAGGAAAACAGGTAGGTGTTCCTCAGTGTACTCTACTGTAACTTTTGAGTGCTGTACTCTGTTACAACACATGCATCAAATTGCCTTACATACAGATAGAGTTTCTGTCTGATTCCATTTTGTAAAAAGGATGTTACAGTTACAGTAATCAGTACTTTTATTTTTGTAGGACACAGAGGCGGGGAACGGAAGAAGCATGGACGCACTTAGCTGTGCCATTGCACAAGGGGGTGGTCCGGCATGCCGCGGATTTCCCCTCGCGTCTCGCTGGGGGACGTCTGCGCGTGCGCCCGCTTGTGTGGCTGATCCCCAGCCCACCGCTGTGCTGCTGGGCCCCCCGCCTCTCCCCACCTTGGTGTTGTTTCGGGGTCTTGTTTGCTATTTAGTCCCTTCACACACATCGCACCACCATCACCTAACACCTGTTGCACCCTGTCTACCCCCTGGCGCTTGAGCTATGGTGAACCTTTCCCTGAGGGAGCGCATCCACCCCCCGCAACCTACCACCTTACCGTTTTTTTCCCCCCGCTACCCTCTCACCTACTATGCACAGCACCCTTCTTCAACTGACCACCCAGAGCGCCAAACTCTTATCACCGTTCTCAAAAGTCTACAACCCATTTGCTTTACACAAGGCAAGTTGTTTGACACTATAACAGCACTTTTTAAAGGCATAGCTGCACACATTCTCGCACATAAAGACACTATATTCAGATCGCACACACCAGTCATCATGTTGCCTATTGTACAATAACAATGCCTTCTAATGACACATGGGATAAATGGCCACTTACATGTGACCGGAACCTGGCACGAAACTTCATCAATGGGAATTGTTAAACTTCACTCAGTTGTATTGTAAGGCATCTGTGGAAAAGACCACCGGTGAGAAACTTTTTTTTACAGACCAACAATGGACGAGACAGCCATATGAAGAGGAGGGAAACGGACGACGGGAGAACCCGAGGAGAGGGGTGAGAATCAGAGGGGGAGAAAGATGTGAAAGTGAGAGGTAGGGGTATTAGGATTATAGAGCAGGTAGAGGAGTTCATGGCCAAAGAATACAAACACTTTCAAATGAAATCAGAGCAACCTTAGTAGATTATGTCATCAACCATGGGCTGACAATGCGTGAGGCTGGACAGTGAGTGCAGCCAAACTTGAGCCGTTTTACTGTCGCCTCTGTCATCTGGACCTTTAGACTGGAGAACAGGTATGTAACCAAAATTACATGTAGTATACCCCATGTCATAGTGTATCTGTTGGGTGACACCTGTTTACGTAGTGTATGACATCAGCCATTCATGAACTGTACAAGTTTCCTGTACAATGTACTCTACTGTGCGGGGAAAATATTTAGGCTGCATTGTCCAAGCCCTATATATTTTTTTTTATTTTATTTTTTTCTGAAGGACTGAGAGACGACACCATGGTGGAGGAAGGAGCCAAATGTTCACCGGGGTACAGGAAGCTGCAATTGTAAACTTGGTTTTGGAAAATAATTAAATCAGATTACTAGAAATTCAAAGCCACATCATCCAAGACAACACCTTATTCAACAACACTCAACGAGTCAGTCTGTCCACATTGGCTCGCATTCTCAAGCGAAACCAAATCAGAATGAAAAAACTTTATAAGGTGCCATTTGAGAGAAACTCTCAAAGAAACAAAGAGTTCAGACGAGCATATGTGGATGTAAGTACTATATTGACTGCAGTACACTACACGCAACATTGTTTCCCAGTGTACTGGATAACACCATATTGACTGATTTTTGTTCTTTGTTTTCAGGGAGTACTGGAAATGGATGCTCATGCAATCCCACATGAGTTCATCTTCATAGATGAGGCTGGGTTCAATCTAGCAAAGAGCAGAAGAAGGGGGAGAAACGTCATTGGCCACAGAGCCATTATAGATGTTCCTGGCCAACGTTGTAGATCACGGTGAGAGAAACATCACACTGTGCGTTGCCATCTCCAGTATGCATGGTGTCCTCCACCGTCATGCCAACCTTGGACCATACAACACAGCCCATATTCTCACATTTCTGGACAGACTTCAAAACATTCTCATACCACCAGAGCGTATGAATGATGCAGACCATCAAAGAAACCAGTACGTTGTAGTATGGGACAACGTGAGCTTTCATTCTTGTTTTTTTTGCAGGCAGTACAAAAAGCCCCAGTCAACAAAATCTTACTGGTTTCTCCCAACGACATATACATCGACGACACATTCTGAAAAAAGCACCCGTTAAGAGGGGAGTTCTTTTCGCACATGGCGGGTGGGGAAGGGTACGTGAACGAAACGCCGTTCTGCGAAGCACCTGTTAACCGTGACGGACAAAGGCCCTCTTGTGCAGGCCATGGAAGAGGCATGTGATGAGATTTGATGTGGGTGCAATTCAGGGATGGATAAGGCACTCAAAGCGCTTCTTCCCTCGATGTCTGGCAAGGGAAGATATTGCCTGTGATTGTTGACGAGGCGTTGTGGCCAGACCCGGGTGTGCGGCAAGATGCTGCCTAATTGTTTTTCTTGCCTCTTTGTTTTACTGTAATATATTTTTTCTGAAATTTTCTTTTTCAGTTTACTGTTTTTTGTAAGAATATTTTTGTTCAGTCCTATGTAAATATATTTTGCAGTTTGGGTGTGTGGTTTTGTGAATTGTGTTAAGTTTTTTTGATTTTGCTTGAAAACCGAGAGTTTGAATAAAATGGTTTTTTTTGGGGTGAGCAAGTGGTAAAAAACAAACACCTGTATTCTTTTTTTGTTTTGTTTTTTGTAGTATTGTTTTGAATTTCTCATCAGTGTGTAAGACTGTGTTGTAGTGTGTGTGTTTTTGAGGGTTTGTGTGTGATGTCTGAGGCCAAAGTTTGGTTGTTCAGCAAGAGTGAATGGTGTAGAGCTTCATTTTGACCTGAAAATAGGATGTTTGGGGAATTGGGTGAGACGTTATGGATTTGTGTTTACTGTTTTGAGAATGAGGCATAGTTTCAAGAAATGTGTTTAAGCAATCGAGAAAAACTGTAATTTTGCCTGTATTGACAGAAGGATCAGGACGTGACCACAGTGCTGATGAAGTTCTGCAGTCAAGCTGCTCCTCTGAAAAAGCATGGTGAGGATACCACAAACCACTGACAAACAAATGTAAAATATATTAATAAAATAATAATACATTTACATTGTCATGTAGCAGACGCTTTTATCCAAAGCGACTTACAAATGAGGACAATAGAAGCAATCAAAACTAACAAAAGAGCAACAATATATAAGTGTAAATGACAAGTCTCGGTTAGCCTAACAGTACACGTAGCAAGGAATATATATATATATATATATATAAATGAATATATATATATATACACACACACAAAGAAAAACAAGTAGATAGAATAGAAAAAATAGAAAGCTAGTGTTTTTTTCCTTATAAGAAAAAGATAAATAGATAAAGTAGAATTAAAACAGAATAGAAAGTGCTAGAGTAAAAGGGTAAAATAAAGGTGGAACAGATGCGTTTTTAGTCGTTTCTTGAAGATGGTTAAGGACTCAGCTGCTGGATTGATTTGGGCAGGTCATTCCACCAGGAGAGTTAATGAAAAAGTCTGTGAAAGTGGTTTTGTGCCTCTTGAGATGGCACAATAATACACCATTCACTTGCAGAACGTAAGCTTCTAGAGGCACATAACTCTGAAGTAAAGAATTTAGGTAAATGGGTGCAGAGCCAGTGGTGGTTTTGTAGGCTAACATTAATGTCTTGAATTTTATGCGAGCAGCTATTAGTAGGCAGTGCAAATTGATTAACAGAGGTGTGACGTGTTATTTTCGGCTCATTAAAGATTAATCTTGTAGCGGCATTTTGGATTAATTGTATAGGTTTGATAGAAGTGGCTGGAAGACTTGCCAAGAGAGCATTGCAATAGTTCAGACTGGACAGAACAAGAGCTTGAACAAGAACTTGTGTTGCATGTTCTGAAAGAAAGGACATGATCTTCCTAATGTTGTATAAATCAAATCTGCAGGACCAGGCAGTTTTAGCAATGTGGTCTGAGAAGGTCAGCTGATCATCAATTACAACTCCAAGGTTTCTAGCTGTTTTTATGGTTGATGAGCCTAACTGGATGGTAAAATTATGATAAAGTGATGGGTTTGTTAAAACCACAAGCACTTCTGTCTTGGCAAGGTTGAGTTGAAAATGATGGTTCTTCATCCAGCAAGAAATGTCTGTTAGACATGCTGAGATGCGAGCAGCTATCGTTGGAACATCAGGATGGAATGAGAGGTAGAGTTGAGTTTCATCCAGCATAGCAGTTATATGAAAAGCCATGTTTCTGAATGACAGAACATAGTGATGCCATGTAGACAGAGAAGAGAAGTGGTCCAAGTCTGAGCCCTGCTGCTCCCCAGTGCCAGATGTTTGCGACTTGGACACTCACTCTCCACGATACTGAAGGTATAAAATAATAATAACTATATAAACTACCAGTAAGTGCTGTGGTTATGGACACGCGTGTTACCATGTTTAAAAGGAAGGCCAACACAACCAATCTATAAAATACATAGCATACATAAATCAATTGTTTATTTTTAAACGACACCAAGAAACAAGGAATACGGTTTATTTATAAAACTTTTAAAAAGAGCTTCTCAAGTGCTTTTACCTTATAAAAAATAAAATGTGATTTGACATTAACATTCAACTTAATAAAATAAGCAAAAAATAAATAAAAATACAGAATACTACATGATCAGCGTTTAAATCAGTGGTTTTAGGTAAGCTTTTTAAAAATAATATAAAATAAAGATGTGTAATATATAATATAAAATATACTGTAGGAATATATAATTTTTTAAACAGATTTTTTTTAATGAATGTCAATTAAGATGGATACTGATTTTACTTAGTTTAGTGACTCCAAACACTGTCAGATTCTGAATACGTGTGTGTTGTTGTGTGTGTGGTGTGAGAAGCATGCCGTGATGTGTTTGTTGTTTTGTGTTGAGTGTTTGTGTGTGTGGTGTGTGTAGTGTGGGTGTGGTGTTTGTGTTGTGAGGGTTTGTGTGTGTGTTTGTGTTTGTGTTTTTGTGTGTGTGTGCGTGTGTGTGTGTCTTTGTGTGTGTGGGTGTGAGGACTTCTATTCTTTATGTTTAATGTTTCATACTGCTGTGATGGGTATCTTTTCTTTTGTTTCTGTATCGGCGGGTTCACACTGAGAGAAGCTCATTTATCACGTTCTCGTTCTGCTCGGCTGCACTGAGGGTGTTTCATTCCTGCTCTCCCATTTAAAGACACACACACTTCCAGCTATTGTGGAACAGGATACGAGAGCTGCTCCCAATCTTCCTGCTTTCCTTGACAACTGGCACAGACGCTGCCACCGAACACAGCGAACCGGCGATCCCTGTCCAAACCTCCACAAATACATGTGAGTCTCACCAGATTTAATGGAGAAATCTCTTAGGTTTCAGTTAAAGCAATAGTTCAGCCAAAAATGAAAATGTGCTGAAAATCGGCTCACCCTTGGGCCATCCAAAATTAGGATGAGTTTGTTTCTTCATCAGATTTGGAGAAATGTAGCATTGCATCACTTGCTCACCAATGGATCCTCTGCAGTGAATGGGTGCCGTCAGAATGAAAAAAGGTCTTAGTTGGAGTGTTTCGGCTCTTTTGTATTCCCAGATGGTGCTGTATGGACTAGAGTGCTGTGGATTACTGGTGGATTATTGTGATGTTTTTATCAGCTGTTTGGACTCTCATTCTGATGGCGCCCATTCACAGTGATGCAATGCTAATTTTTTAAATAATATTACTGAATATTAATGGTCATTTTAACCCCAACTGAGGAAGCCAAAGGTGACAGAATAAGAGTTTCCCATTTAATCACACTGATTTCTATGAGAAACAACTGAGATATTAATAGTCTGATAGACAGAGACAGAAGAGCGCAGTAAACTCACACATGGTCTGCATCGCTTCATCTGGCACACTGTCCTCACTGGATTTGACATGGTGTTCAAAAGTGACGCTGAATTTACAAACAGTTCGACGTTTCACTGCTGACTGAATTTTGGCCAATTCAAGCAAAATGACAGTGTTCAGATTTCATATTCTAAAAGACCCTTTGAATGGGTTTATTTTTCCTCCAGAAAATGACTGACCTCAGTTTAGTCTTTCTGTTTCCCTGCTGATATGATTCACTCTGACAGCACACACACACACACACACACAGACGCTCACTCACTCACACACACACAGACTCTGTTCAAGTACAAGAGGTTTGTAGTTCAGTTTCATGTTTCTGGATCCTAAAATATGTCAGATCACAACTCAAGTTTACAAAATATTCATGAATGAGGCCCATCATCTTTCATTGATGTATGAATGGCAAATATGCATCACATTAAATTTATTAGTTTATGGTAAAACTGTGTAATCCAAATGGATGGAAATTTGATATGCATTTTTTAAAAAGTTATGAACAAACATTCCAGTAATGTTGATAGAACTTTTATTTAAAATCATTCCCAAAACATTATTTATACATCATTTATGGAACATTTTTCTGAAACATTTTAGCTGGACGTTCTTCTAAGATGGTTTAGAGAGCATTCAAAAGTAACATTCCCATAATGTTTGCAAAATAATAAAAAGGAATGTTTTAATATTGTCTTTAACGTTCACATAAAGGTTTTTTTTTAATCCGGAAAAAAATCAGAACTAACGTTTTTCTAACCTAATTGGAAATTTGCAAAATGTTCTTAGACAACGCGATCGCCACATGCACGCAACAGTATAAAAATCAGCGTGAGTCAAAGTAAAAACAAAACAAAAAACAACAATGAATCTCTACAGTGAGGAAGACGGACAAGACAGTACAGTTGAGGGACAGACGGACAGACCCCCCCCACGGAGGACAGACAGACCGGGACAGACAGACAGGAGACAGAAGGGACGAGGTTACCTAGACAGTAGAGGAACAAGGGGTCAGGACAGTGAGACTGACAGGTGATGCACACGGACGGACGGACAGACAGACAGTGAGACAGAAGGACAGACAGACAGTGAGACAGACGGATGGACAGACAGACGGACAGACAG